>JAPYZO010005198.1:0-10481 GCA_030522905.1 Torymus flavipes | reverse complement strand
GTTCATAACTTTGGAAGGAATCAACATTTTTTAATCCTTAAAAAAGCAAATTATAGCTCGTTTTCTCTAGTTTTATTTTCTCTACTTGAAATGATATTTAAAACTTTCTGAAGTTAAATAGCTGCCATTTTAAGAAAAGATTTTTTTTAAGACTTTCTTCGAAATAAAGCTAAAACTGCCCAGAACTTTAGTTTTTTTCAGCGTTAGGGTCTAATATTGCAACTTTCTTCATATTTCTATATCCAAAAATATATCCCGAAGTTTCAGCCGAATCCGTGATCCGGATTCCTGACACTCTCCTAGTAAGAGCTAAATAAAAAGAACTGTCTAGATCGTGTACTTTTCAGTTAAATACTCTTGCGAACAAGTGAAAAAGATTCATAAAATTTTGAAATAATTTGTAATTAGATTTTCAAATTTTTTAAATTATATGTTTAATCAAGCTTTAAGTGGTGTAGAGAATATGCGCGTGAGCCCGAAAAAATAAAAATATAATATAAATTTTTTTCTCAATTTAATATTACTCAAATAATAATTTATCTTCTTTTTGTACTTTTATATACAGTAAGGGATAATATTGTTCCAAAACTTATTCCTCAATTCCAAAACTTAATTGTTGTTTAAAATTAAATAGCTTTGCACATGTTATTTTCATCTATATTTCACTTATAACTTTTAGGTAATACGTGTATCATGATTTTTCTCATATATTCCATGTTAGACTATAAGACAAAGCACATTCAAGGTTTTTTCAGTACTTGTTCGTAATTGAATAGAAAAACTTTTTTAATTTCATAAAAAAGTATAATGCAATGTTTTTACATAAGCTTTCATTGTAATCTATTATTTGATGTATTTAAATTGTAATATTTTACAGAAATAAATGAATGATGTTATTCAAAGTTGAAATATCGCAAATTTAATACGATTTGTGCATTAATATTTGTTTTCCATTCGGTCGCTATTATAAATGAACCAACTTGCAATAATTTGTTAATGTTTTTGTACCTATAATATTGTAAGCAGATTATGTACAGTGAACTGTAGTGTATGACCATATATACACATGCTGCTCACATATCTTCATTATTCATAAATGAACATATTACAGAATATTCTGTTACATTTCACGTATCACTATACTTGCTATTATTTTTTCTGTGCTATAATATTACCCTCGTTATTGAAAAATCACCCGTAACGCCACGTGTCAAAACAATGTCCCTTGCAAGCGACGCCGACGCCTCTCGTCTATATTAACCTGTCTGTTTACCACGGTCGGAACCTTAATCCACCGCAATTTCCTATACCCAGTCGCAGGTATATATGCGTAGGCGCACAGAGGTATAGGGCCCTAGTTGTACTGTCAAAGCTGACAAAATCGAGGTTGTAATTTTGAGTTCGTGGGGCGGTCAAAGGATCGACTGAACTGGGAAATGAACAGTTTTGCCAGTGGATTCGAAGAGCGTGAACTAGTCGCACGAGCGATCGTGTGCTGCTGCTGCCGTGCTTGCCGCGTGCGTGCGCTAAGTCGAGCTAAGGCGTCGTCGTTGTTGTGCTCTCGAAGGATTGGATCGTAAACTCCTCGACCCTCTCAAAATGCCAAAGTAAGTGTGGTTTTTCGCTTTGTTTTGTTTAGTCACCGGGATTACCGTAATGTATAGGCAGATTGAGAATGCGCGTGTACACAAGTTCATTATTTTGCTGGTTGCGGATGTACCTGAACTTTGTGTACGCGTCGAAATGTGTTTTATAATTTTAATTAGATGAATTTTTTATAGTAGAATTATTATAAAAAACAACTAAGATGGGAGGTTTGACAAGTTTTTTAAAAAGTACATAAAAGTACATAAAATTAATTAAACATTAAAACTTGTTTGGAGGAGAAATTAGGAAAAGTTTGATGATGCGGTAGCCATATTGTGAAACACGTGAAGAACGAAATGACGAAGTACACGTCTAATAGTCGTTTGCAAGAAGTGTCAAGATTTTTAATTGATTAATATTGTTCAAAAATCGAGAAATTAAGAAAGATACAATTATGCAATTTGTTACGCGATTATTATTATTAATTAAAAACACCGTCGGAATTAATATATAAATTAAAACATACTTAATAAACGTACAAAGTGTCTCGCATTATTCAATAAATCGTTAATACTGCAATAACCCGATATTTTAAGTAAATAATTATTCCATTTACATCTGTAAATTTTAGCGAAAATTATTTACACAAATGTACGGGAATTCATAATAATAATAATAATAATCTCACAAAGGTATCATTATTAATTTCAATAAGCTTATACCGCAACAGCATTTAATAAAATGTAAAATCAACTCTCCAATAATTAATACATAAAAATATTTTTAGCACCTCAGAAACAACGCGGCTCATCGATACGCCGAAGCAGCGGTGGGCGAGGAACGCCACGACCGTCCTGACGCGCCGGCTCTGCGTGCGCCTGGTCACGAAGCTCGTGCGCGGCATCGCTAGCATCAATGGCCAAGCACCGCCGCCACAAAAAAAGCCCGAGGGCACACCCGGCACCCAGCACCAGTGCAAAATCTAGGTCGAAACTAGGATAAATCGATGACTTTTTTTTATATGATAGTATATGCCTGCAGACGATATTTTATTTTTATTAACACGCTGATTATTGTCTTTTAAGGATTTGACGCTATGTTGAGAGCGATATTTTTTAAAAGTTTTACGATATAGTTCTTTCTTTTTTAAACTAAATTTTAAATGGAATTGTAATATATGTATTATACGAGATTTTTAATACGAAAAGGTATGGAGCGTGAGAAGACGAAACTTAAGGTTGTGACGCGTTTATTAGTGTGTATACAAACAGTTTATGTTTGCTTGTCGTCGTCGTCATCGATTTTAGATAGGATTTTGAATACGAAATGTGCAGGCGTATTTCCATCACGAAGAGTAAATGTCTTTTTTATTTCATGTAATTTTTAATGTCAAATTTTTTACGAGAGATTTTGTTTAAGATAATTTACAAAAGTGAAGAAAATACAAAAAAAAAAAATTTTTTAAGAAACCTTCTTGTCCTTTTTATCTATCCTTTTGTTATATAACGATTTTTAGAAGAGTAAGGAAATAATTTCACTTGGCATGAATTGGTAATAAAAAAAATTAATCATGATTTTTTGTGTCAGTACAAAATTTCTATTTGAGTAAAAATTAAAAAAAAAATATATTATTATTGAGAATTGTCGTACTACTTAACTAAAATAAAAAAGATATTAAACTTGAAAGAAAATGTTGATCTGTTCAACTTTACTCAATAATTTTTATAAAATAAGTATCGTTTACATTGAAAACATCCTATATCGTATACTTGTATACGTATAATGTACTTTTCCTCAGAAACTTTTCTCAGCCGAATACGAGAGAAGGTTAGTAGCAAGTCATAAACTAGAGATCCAGAGTATTTAAGCGAGCATTTAGAAAGGCCGGGAATGAGTCGACCTGGGAATCTCGATCGTATACTCCGACCCGAAATGAGCCAAAACAGACGGGTCTTTCCTAATAGTCTTGAGAATCTTTGAAGGATTGTACAAAAGAGCGCATTAGGATTTGAGATCTCTTCGGAAATAAATTACACTTTTTATTAGTTAGTTGCGAAAATACATGTTTAAATTGAGTTATTCAGCTAGTTTTAAAAATCAGCGAAAAAAACTTAGTGCTCAGCTAAAATAGCATCGTTATAAATAATTCAAAAGATATACGTATATTGCTTTGGTAAAAAAAACTTTGAGACAAAAAAATTTTTAATAACATGCTTGAAGGCGTTTTTTTTACACTAAAATGTATGTGTGTGCACAGCCAAAGCCTATTTTATTATTTTCTTTGTTTCGATGAAGATTTTTAATTTCATAACTTATTAATTGTTTTTCTTTCTTTTTTCGTGGCCAAGAGTTGATTTACAAATATTACCGATTTTTCATTTTTTAATATAAAATGAGTATTTAAGACTTTTATACAATGTTTCTTTTTCAAAAATATTTTTCAATGAACAAATTGATATATAAAGCTATTATAAAGAATTACATCGTTGTAACAAGAAATGCATCTCATCATTAAAAAATAAAGAGTAATATAAATCCACTTCTACAATAGTTTCAGGTCAAAAATTGATTTTGAAAAAGCTAGGTGCAAATGAATTGCCAGGGGCTTTGAATAACAACGCTTGTGTACAATATTTCTAGAATGCAGTCATCAATACCGGAAACTAATTAGAATAAATCAATAATGGAGAATCTATTCTATCACAGTCAGAGCAAATCTCAAAGCCACAATATTTTTATTTATCGACAACACAGTTTGGCGCGTACATAGGGTTTGTTTGCATGAGCGCGACGTCAGCTTTTAGTGGCTAATTTATGCTAGTACGTGAGTACACGTATATACACGATTGAATGCGCCTACTCTGCTTGACGCGAATGTGAATAAACTTTTATAGCCAATAAACGCGTTATGTATATTTTTTCCGATAATTTCGCATCGACAGTGTAACCTTCTTTTTTTTGCACAAACTCGGCGATTTGTTGAAATTGTTTTAAAACGAAAATATTTTCCATCATCGTTACAAAATACTACTCAGTATTTTCCAAGCATGACTAATTTTCTATAAAATAAAAAATTATCCCGATGCTAAATCCACCAACGGAAATTTCTAATCAACCGCTCTCGCCATTCTTATTCCCAGCCGAACGCGTCGGCACACTACGCGCAACAATTCCAGCGCATCCTTCTCCCAATCGCAAAAAAGAAACAACGCGCAAAGCGCAGAAAAATCTCCTTCCGCGACAACGACGCGACGCAGCGTTTAAAATTCGCGCCACGCCCCATTAGTCTGCCTCGCTCTCGCACACACATGCGAGATTGATTCGGCCGATAAAAGGCTTGTGTCAAGGGCCTCGCGAAGAAAAGGACGAAAAAAGAGTGTGCGCTTGCATCGTCTCCTCTGCGCAACAAGGCAAGGCACACGCGCTCATCTCGAATTCCGTTTACGCGCTTGTATATTTTCCGCGAAGCTACGTCGCGCGGATGTAAAAACGGTGGGTCCTCTCTCTCCCCCTGAGCGATTTTCGTCGCGTACGCTCGTTTCCGCCGATTGATGCACTCGGCTGCAGCAGCAGCGGCAGACAAATCACGCGACTGCTGGTACCGGTGAATAAGAATTTTTTAGCGCAAGCGGAGAGAGATAATAAAAGTGGCGAGAGGAAACGCATTTTTGGGCGTGGATTATGTCGCCTGATTTATTAATAAAGGTGAATAATAAGGTGAATTGTGAAGAAAGCGTAAGAATTATTTATGCAGCCTACGCGCAGGCTATGACGTTCGGTCACAGTATGCAAGCGTGCATGACGGGTTGCCGGTTCCAAGGGGCATCCAATTGTATATTTCTCGACTTTTTAAGAATCTCGGTTAAGAATATTAACTCTAAGCTCTGAGAAAAAAAAAGAATGAATTATTTACAATTGGGAAAATGAAGCTTTTAATTTTTCACGCTGTTTCATACAAAACGTAACTTCAGATTAAAAAACATCTATATGAATAATTGAGGTTTCCTAATGTGCTTGAATTTTTTACTCGAAGTATATATTACATATCCACAGCTTTCCTATCTGATTTATTAATATGTGTCCAATGTAAAATCTTGCTGGTATACCTTGTACTTCGCTAAATATGCAAAATGAATAATTGTAAATAATTTTCTTTTTATTCTTCCCAAACATTTTTATATTTTATTAGCTAAAAAATCTTTACATATATTCGTCCAGTATAGAACAAATTTTCCTGCTTATATCCAAAGTATTAGAATCAGGCCAATCAACTCCGCTCCTCTCAAGAACCCACCCCGTTAACCGAAAAACATACGCCCTCACCCACCTACTAATCCCCGTATACCGCGTCTCGCGTGTCGTTGAAATTCAGTTTCAGCCTGCTGGCTGCTGCAACCGCAAAACCTGTATCTACACGTTTGTTTAGTCGCATATATACACGCGACACCTCTCTCTCTCTCTCTCTCTCTCTCTCTCTCTCTCTCTCTCTCTCTCCCTCTCTCTCTCTCTCTCTCTCTAGTATAGGGTTATGATAATGGACGAGGCGGCAGGGATCGCGGGAGAACTTTACGAGAGGAGTACGAAGCTCTCGTCTTAATTTCGCACTGTGCAGGCGTTATTATTGCAGGGGGTTGGACAATAAAGTTCCCGAATAAGTATACCTATTCCAAGCTGCGCGCGCGCGCATCCGTATCATGATATACCTACGCCACGCTCGAACGTGCAATTATCGTTGCTTTTAAATTACGGGAGATACACACACGCGGGGCGCGCGACATTCGTTCCCTATGCCTTATCGACTTATGATTTAACGCGGGCTTGTGTGTATATGGCGGCAGACGCGCGCAATGACGATTGGGGTAGTTGATTAACTGACTCGTTTAGCTGATCAAAACGTGATTGGAATCGCGCATAACCTATATAGGAGAGGCAGTTACGCGGAGAGAGATTTTAGAGGAATCGCGAGCAAGACGTATTGATGTACATTTCAGATTGATTACGCGGTAGGGTGAGTATATAGAGCGCTGATAGAGTTGCTTTCGTTAGGGTAATATTTATATAAAGATATAAAATTAGCGAGAGATTCGAGATCGGCATTTATAGGTTTTGATTTACAAGTTATTCTCGTTCGGATGATTATAACTATTAAGATTGGTTTTAAAAATGTATTGAAACGTATATAAATTTAATTAAACGTACATCCGTGAAATAGATCTTTATAAAGCATAGCAGCGGTAATGACGGACTGATTCGTAAATAAATTCTCCATCAAAAATAGATCATTTTGCATCATTTGTACCAAATCGATAGACGAATGCCTCTAAAAATAAAAAAAAAAAATTCCATCTTAATTTAACCCGCACATCTCTCCTTTTAAAACCCTCGATACAGCACCTAATTGTACCATCTCGCTCTCTCAACCATCGATTCGATGCCTCGAACATTATACCGCATCGACAACCGCGCATGATCCACCTGCGCTCTCGCAGAAAAAGCGCACCGCATCTCCAGTATCTCTCCGCATCTCGCGACATCCTTATTCAGCCACATACATTACCCACCTAGCGATATGACAAATCGAGCGCGGTACGTTAAGAGCCGACTGCAGCGTGCGCGCAGTAGGACTTGAATTCCGCATGCGTGTCGCGTCGCAAACTTACCTCTGCAGTAGCGTGCACGCGCTGTATTATACGTATACATACACCCCGCGTGTATATATGTGCCGAAGCCGCATTAATATTAATGTCCGGGGATTTACTGCGACATGACTTTCTTTCCCATCCCCAGCGCGTACGTATACGTATACGCAGGTGGGAGAGAGATGTATGTTTACAAATATAGGTAGCTGTGAGGAAAGCCTGCGCAACGAGAGTTGTGTATAATGTATATGTGTGTGTGTCGGAGGGGCAAATGCGCAGAGTCGAGGTGAAGAAAAGTTGCAAGTCGGGCGATATAGTGTTATAGTGGTGTGGCTCTCTTAAATTAAAGTTTAAGATTTTGCTGAAAAAAACATTATTAGTGATGAATAGTGGGAAATTAAAAACAACCTCTATTTTTCATTCGACACTGCCCCGCTTAAAATGCCTTTCTACGCTGAAACGTATTCGCAGTCGTCGTCGTCGGGACAAAAACGCTGCCGAAAAAAGGAACACACGCGCTGCTAACTATTTTCCTTTCGGCAGACAGACGCGCGCGCGCGCGCGTGATGCTTCTGTTTTCGCTGCCTGCACACGTCGGGGAGCTTTCGTTTCCTCTCGCTGAAAAACGAAGATAATGAATTCGATGCGCGCAGCACTCGATCCATTGTCGAAAGAGGATAAGCGAGAGAGTTCCTTCTTTTTTTTTAATCGAGCTTGGGTGTATAGTGTAGGAAAAAAGTTGGTGAAATGAAAGCGATCCGGTATAGCAATGACGAGGGGTTTCGGTATTTCGAGTATAATTGTTTGGATGGAATGTTGTAAGATGGTGGTGGTGCTGTTATTTTAAATGTGAATTTAAATGAATGTTTCGGGATGAAACACGCGTGTTATAGAGTAAGTACAGAAGAAAAATAGTTAGAGGTGCCATTCTTGTTTTTTTTCCAAGTATTGACGTGTTTACGTGTTTTGTAGTTTGCCGAGGGTATAGAAAATAAACAAAAATATATATGTGTTTATGCGTATAAAACCACGTGTACGTAAGCGACAATAATATATAAGTCCGCTTGAAAGTCGATATGAAATTCCATGAATACTTTTCGATTTTGTAGTGGAAGGCGATAAAAGATACGAAGAGGTCTCAGTCTTTTTTTCATTCAACTCAACGAACAACGACACTAGCCAGATTTTTGACGGCGTCTACGAGTTAAGTACCCGCACGTGCCTGCAACAATGGACGTTTTTCTGCATTTCTCCTTATTTAAAGAAACACACTTAAAGCGCGTTGAGCGACTGAAAATTTATGGCCTGGCCCTTTTTTTACACTTCTCCGCGGTCGCTGCGAGGGTATGAGCATGTGGCCGTCTCGCGTTTTCCCGAGACAACGGCGGCATTGACGAGGACTTTAGGCTATTACTTAAGTGACGAAAATTAGTCACTTTACGTTTACCAAAGTCAGAACAACTGCTTTCTCTCTTTTCTAACTGTTACATATATGGCTTGTGTATTTCGTTTTTCACGATGTTTCACGTTTCTTAATATTAACAGAAAATGCGCGATGAGAAATAAAATCTTTTTGGTTAGTGAATTGCTTATTATTTTTATGCGTAGGTATACTTTCAAAAAGAAAACGTATTTCATAAATAACAGCATAATAATAACAAAATTTACTACCATACATTGAAAAAAATTTTTATATTTTTCTTGACAGTCCGATTTATACTAGAGAATATAAAATTTGTTTTTCAGTGTTATAATTATATAAGAATCTATCAAGTATTTAGAAATCTTGCTTTAGTAATTAACCTGTTAAATAATGGAAAATTTCGTGCAGTAAAATAGCAGTGATGCACAGTAGTTAAAAGTTTCATTGGATAAACTATTTTTGTTAGTTATTAATAAATATATGTGATTTTCCTTTATAAAACTTTATCTATGGTAATTTTTACTTATTCAAGACAACAATCACGATTATTATTTGGCATGCTTCAATATAAAAATTTGCGAAAATAATATTTTTATTACTATTTTCGCGCACTTTCATTCGCATCATAATTTAATTTTCTCGAGAAAAGCAAAACATCATCTATAATTGTACCAGGAACTGCTACATACCGGCACAACTTCTCTCCGCATACGAAATCGATTAAATCCACCTAAAACTCAAAACCAATCCCTGCAGTATGCCTTTTCCACATTTCCTCGCACTTCAGCCCTCAAACATCACTTCCACTCTGCGGCAAAACCGCGCTTCTCACCTCGGAACTCCTCCGCAAACATAGCATCGTCGTCCGCGCTATCCCAAAACCAGTGCTCGATCGGTAGAAGCGGCCACACTCACAGCTGCAGAGCCGCTAATTACCTGGGCGAGCTTCGCACGTACAAATAGAGACTATGGGCCAGCGACAAGTCTTCTAACCGGGTTTGCAGAAACTCGCGCAGCTCGCAAATCATCGCGCGCGCGACACGTGACGGATGCCACTTGCCGTGATTGTTTTAGAGTTTAGCAGGGGTTATTTCGTATGCGCGCGTTCCCGCGGTTCATTTGCTACTCGGCCCTGCCGCGAACTTCGAATTGCTCCTATCAATTCTGAAGTCCATGCGCACGCGGAGACACTTTATCTAGCGGGGATTACACGCGCGAGTGTGGCTGCTATATATAGCGCGATCCTGTTCGTTTAGCGGCCGGAGTTGGTGCTACTATACGGGTGATTTGGTTTCGGGGAAGGATGAAGTAAATTATTTCGCGAGCACGATGTATCATATATTATCTATGATTTCGGGAAATGTATCTTCTATTGCGTTATTCAACACTGTGAAACAACGAAAAGTTCTTGCCACGATGCTACAAGAAAATATTTAATGAAGAAAATTATAATATGATTGTGGCGATAAAATGTTTGTTTGAATTTTAATGAATCGTGTAATAATTTCAATGATACTATAATCGTTTCAGTTGAATTTTGGTCTAAATGAAACTTTGTTAATCACGCAAATAGTATACTATTATTGTTGTACCTAGAGCACAACTACAACTATACATATATTAATAAATATATTAATTAACCTGACTATGAAAAATAGTAAATGATGACATATATTTCAACTTTATTTATAAGTTAGAAAACAAATACCATATTTTTTTGCGTATTTAATTACTAGAAAAAAAACCGCTGCCAATTCATTGGCACGTAGCTTCCTCAAAATAATTTATTGATTCCTTTTATTAAATTAAAATTTAAAAAATAAATTTTTCAC
>JAPYZO010005197.1:0-10481 GCA_030522905.1 Torymus flavipes | reverse complement strand
ATATCTCGTCAATTGGCATTTATTCTTCCTCCCGAGTATGGGTACATTCATATGTTCAGTAGAAATTGTTTTATTCACGACTTCTATTTGGCGTAAGAAATGTTAGCTTCTAGTTGGCGTAAGAAATGTTAGCTTTGTTAGTTGAATTGAAACCATTGATGTCTGTCATACAAAAATCATGAAAAAAGTCGTTTTTTCGGTGCAGAAATATCTTGAATTACACAACTCTTGAATCTACCTAAACAGTGTTTCCTCTGTATAAATATATTATCGGAGAAAGCTCTTATACAGTTTATAGAGTGATTTTCACGTGTGAGCGTTTGTAATCTAAAAAAAAAAAACAGAAAAATGCCCCTCTCCAGTTAAATAACATACGAAAAATGAGGTGTCGAGCAGCACGTGGGTTTTTGATATATCGAGCTGAAAATTATTGGAAACCTATTTTTTAGTTTCCCAGAAATGGGATCTGGTCGAGCATGTCAAAGGTTTCACCCGCAGGTACTGTTTAACTAATTAAATACTTGAACAAATTACAAACAATATTTCAAATCTATAGTTTTCAAAAATAATAGTAGACATATAAGTAAAAAAATTAACAGCAGTTGAAATTTATTTCAATTGACATTATATTACAATATATATTATATTGCAGAATGTTTCAAAATTGTTTAACAATGTAATATGTTGCCTGCCCACCTGCCTACCTACCTACCTACTTTTATTCCTACCTACCTTCCTACCTGCCTACATACCTGCCTACCAACCTGCCTACCTGCCTAACAACCTGTCTGCTGGTTGGTAAATTAAAAAATTAAAAAAAAAAATTAAAAAGTTGCAAAATTTAATATGGTGCCTTATGGGAAGGTCGTCGGAAAATGTCGAAAAAGTAACGTTTTTCTTAATAACGTCATAAGTTTTCTTCAGAATTTTTCTAAAATCGGATTGTTGTTCATGATTATAATTAGAATGACTTCAAAATTTCAGGAAGCCTAGCTTCACCGTTTTCGAGATACAGCTGGTTAAAGTACGTAGCCTCAGTGTGAACGGCGCCGCGCGTGCCTTTGTGTTTGTGTAAACAAACCAATAGCGCGCCGCGCGCTGCGTGTGTGCTACACAGACGGAGCGGTGCTATGTGTGCGTGTACAGCCCCGCGTGAAATTTTGAGAGTTGGGAGACTCGAGAGAGCGTGAGGCGCGCGGCGTTCGACCCGCTATACTTTTGACTCAGACGTTACCGCTCTAACCCTCTTAAGCGTGAGACCAACAGTCAGCTCAGAGCAACTCAGAGTAAAAAGCACGGGAAACCTCTCAGTCGGCCACATGGCGAAAAGCACGGGAAACCTCTTAAGTCGACCGCGTGACGAAATCAGCCGTAAGCCACACATGTATATCGTACGCGGAGTAGGGGATAACCCACGGAAGTACGAATGAGCGAGAGCGCCCCGTGCTCGGAGAAAGCTCAGTTCTGTCGTGCCTGCCGAAGCGGCTAGTCGCTTGGCGCCCTGTTCATAAAACCCCTATGAATAAAGCCTATCTTAATTCCAGATAAAGGTGTAAATGTACAATCTTATTACTTCTTCCTCACCAAATCCTCCACCTTACAGGACTTGGACCTGCTAGCAACCTTGTGCCAATAAACCCCACATAGTGGGGAGAGCGCGATATATCTAGAAGGTCGCCTATATGATAAGGAATGCGTGCCAACGAACACTCGCACTTCTTACTGGTCATTGGAGTAGGAGAGATTAAATTCAAATCATTTTAAAAATAAAAATGAATTCTAATGAATCTGATAGTGATAAAATGTATTTAAAGTTCTTTTATTAATTTATGAATTATGTATTTTTAGTTATAGTTTAAATTTAGTAGTAAAATTCATTAGAAATTTTTTTTTTTTTATTTATAATTTATTATTTTTAGGATGTGGGGCTGCGCCCCCATTTCCCCCACCGCTTCGCCCTCCTTCCCCCTCGCTTCGTTCGAGCGACTAACTTCACACTCGTCGAGAACGCAGTCACTAATCTTACTCACAATTTTAGCGAGTTTCGTTCACTCCGTTAACAAAAAGACAGTTCGATACACGTAAGCGAAGCGGGTGATCCTTGTACGGGTGTTTTTGTACTAACTTACACCCGTGCGAGAATGACCCACTTCGCACACTTGTATCGAAAATAACTATATTCATTGCGGTTCGCAATAATACCTTCGCCTTAATACCTTTGGTCGCAGTTATAGCTTCGCAGTAATAACTTTAATTCGTTATAAATACCAGCAATCAGCACATCCGTTTATTTTTTTTGTTTTTAAATTATATACTTTTACGAAGGAGGCTGGATGAAATAAAAATGAATTAGTTGCATAAAAAATATGCGACGAGCGGAACGCGAACAGACCCGAAGTTTGTAGTCCCGCGCTCTACCTGCACTGCGCTAACGTCGCGAAACTTGCTCGAAAGCATTGCGAGCGACTAGTTCTTATCATGAAGCGGATGCGTCAGGGCTCGGATGACGGTCGAGCTGAGCCCATGACAATACACATTTTTTCAAGATTCATAAATTTTTTTATTAAATCTTTAATACATTTTAAACGATCCAATGGGATTTGAAAAAGCAAGATTTTGGTTTAATCGTATTAAAGTTATTTTATTCTTGAGTTAAAATACATCTTTCTCGAAAAATCGCAGTAATACCTTCATTTACCCTATGAAATAAATTTTTTTTTGTAAAACATGCACGATTTTCGTCGTTTTTTTAGACCTAAAAAGAGGTCCTAAAGTAACTTTTTTTAAACCGATTCTATCAAACAATGCTACTTTTGCCCGCTCCTCCAAAAGTTCGTATAATCGAAAAACATTGTATACGCCCGCCGGGTAAATAAGGATCCTTATTAGCCCGCTACTCGAAATTTCTGTAAAATTGAAAAAAATTCAACTTAATCCACTATAAATTTGTAAATACTTGTTTTTTATGACTTTTTTATTCAAAAATAAATTTAGCATACTATTTTTATTTGAAAATCAATTAACCTTGCTTTTTAGGCTCAAAAACCCCGAAAATCAATACCTACATGAGTCACAAAAAATATGGTGTGTACCTATAGGGCTTAGTGGGCCTTTTGACCTCGTGTTTGCAGTACTCGTCTTCGGTTCACAAAACGCACTCGCCTTTGGCTCGTGCTAGCTCATCTACGACTCGTACTCCACACTCGGTCTAAAAAGGCCTACTTTTCGCCCTAGGTACACAATATACTATAACCGTCAGTTTGGCAGGTACCATAGCCACTTCGGCCGATCACGGAGGTTAAGCAGTTTTGAGCATGGCGACTATTTGGATGGGTGACACCGTTTTTTTCTGCGCCTTCCTAGAACGGTTAGGTGTTGAATGGCCTTCTTACAAACTGAGCGAGAGGTGTGGATAAATATAATTTTGCTGTCTAAGCCGACCGAATGTGACCTAGACATCCAAACTTAATTATTCCAATACAATCATCGACCGTACAATCACGTGGTTTGCATATATGTTTTCCCCGCCCCACAGGCATAACCCTGGGCAAGTGCGGGATGGATTGTAAGGTTGGTAAGGTAGAGAAGATTATGAAAAATAGTGAAGGAATATGTAAAAAGGTAGGAAATTAATAAAGGTATGGAATGATACGCGCTAGGCTAGTAGGCTGCGCGGAAACCATCATTTTTATGAAATAAATTTTTGTATCAACTGCAAAAGAATTTTCGATTCAAAATCAAAAATAAATATGGCTTGTTTTTTTTGGCGTCTTCATCACTTTTACGTCTTTTTTTACGTATGATTCAATTATTTACACATAAGAAAAAATCTCGAGAACTTCTAACTTTTATGTCCCTCATATATTTTCCTACATAAATAGGACTAAATGGCATGTGCAAACACAAATTTAAAAAAATCCATATTTTATAAAACTCGAATTTTGTTACAATCGGTAAATTTAAGCACATTTTTTATTATCACTTTTTTAGTGTTCTCCAGTGGCTTTTCAAGCTTTGGCTAATAATAGTATTTACAAAGATGAACAATTTCACCATATTATAAAAAAACGTGCCACTCTTATAAACAAAATAGTGGACTCTTAACCAAGGGTCACCCATTTTTATTCAAATATCTAAATATACATGATTTCTTACTTCGAACCATTTCAGCGTTTACTAAATTGCATTTTCTGTAGTTCTTACTTATTATTGTCGAAAAAACAAGAAAATCTAGCCATCTGATAGGTGTGCCTTAAAAAATGATTTTTTCATAAGCAGAAACATAGTAAGTATACTAGTGCGTAATTGACCTCAAAAAATGTTATTTTTTAATGGCATAGTTTTATTATTTGAGGAAATGCCTAAAAGCACAACACAATCAGTAGGTATTGACCCAAATACTGTGTTAAAAAAAAGCAAAATTCATGCACTGATTTTTTTATATAATTTTGTTGGTTAATTAATAATTTTTAATCTAATGGTAGGAATTTTAAAAGTTTTTTCAATTCTAGACCATGAAAAATTATTGATATTGTAACAATTGTACACGTAATATACATAGATGATACAAACACATGATCCCTTGAACTCTCACTAATACTATATTCCAATTTTTGCTAGCAAGTCATACAGTGTAAACAAATGTATTTGAATTCTTGTAAATGGTTTTTTGTTGACCATTTTATTGTGCAAATATTCATTTTATAAGGAATTTTCTTGAATGTATTATCTTTAAACATTTTACTTAATTTACTAAATAAATTTTAGTCCTCATGAGGATCAAAGTGAAGTGATCAAATGCTGGCAGAAAAATTACCACTTTCCTCATAATTAATGGAATGTAATCGGTCATCTCATCAAACTACATTAATAATATATTAGCCAGATACATTTTTGTCAGATTTACACAAGCATACTATTTACATTACCCTCATTAAAAAAAAGGATTGAAATGTTTTAAAATGGACCTAAAATGTTCAAAAAATGGATTGGAAATATTGTATGAGATATCCGTTTCAATCAGTTCCAATCCAAGTAGGTGCAAAAATATATGTTACGGATTGCAACAGATTTATAATGGATTAGAACAGACTTCAACAGATTCAAAAAACGGATTGAAACGGATTGGCTTTATCAATCTGTTTCAATCCTTTTTTTGACCTAGGGTAGATTTCAATACAGCAGAATTCATATCCATATTGTAAATATCTGGTTAAAATGGATTCAAAATTTTAAATGGTTTGAAATTGTCCAGTATTAAAATCCAGAAATGTTCAGATAACAAAAGAAAAGTGCAGGAAACGTCTTAGGCCATTGTTATTTGTACGTCAGAGTTCCTAACCTCAAAAAATCTACGACATATATTAATAGATGAAAGAATACTTGAAAATTTTTAAAATTACATAAATTTTGACAATTATTGGTAATTGACTAAAAAAATAATATTCCTTCTTGTGTGGAAACTATTTTTTTGCCTGTTTATCAAAATTCTCTTATTGAAACGATGAGTATTTTTGTCGCAGTAGACAAATCTGTCATACATATAGTAACACCAACGAATATAGACGCATATAGAAGAGTACTCCTTAAGAAATTTTCGAACGAAAACTTTGGGTAACATGTATAGTTCGATATAGGTCCTCCCAATGTAATCTCTGGGTAACATCTATAGTTTAGTATAGGCTTTACGTGTTACGGCAGTGTTGCACTACCCGCCCATATGAAGTGTTCTTCTATATGCGTCTATATTCTTTGGTAACACCGTTTGTTAAAACGTCCATTAGATTAGAGCACATTGTTTCAGTGTAGTAATATTTTCATATTGATTTTGTTATGACCATGACCAAAAAAACTATATATCTACTAATACACAGATATATACCTTCAGTACAGAAATCTGACGGACAAATAGCAAGGCCGTTAAGTTTATATGATACCATACCTTATGTATTACAGAAAAGTGTGTACCAAGAATACAAAAAAAAAATCTCGAAATTTTACTATTCTTTGTTAAGAATTAAAACTTATCATTATTTGAGATATAATCACAGACCCTTAATTATTTTTGTAAACTAAGGTTATGCTAACCTACAAAATCTTCTAACATTTATCTTGTTATTAGGTATTGAAGAACAGATTCAGATGAAAATTGATCTGTGAAGCATGGACCATTCTTAAAAATCCGAAATACCAAACAATTTTCAATATATATAAATACTATGATAAAAGACATCACAACACAAACCCAATCATCTTCTTAAATATTTTTACTTGTTGAATTTCAGGACCTAGCTCATGAAATTATTATTTTTGATATATAGTTTTCAAAACATAAAAAGAAATTCTGATAACTTTATTATATACATATATATTTAATCAGTTGTGATGTTCTTTTCATTTTTTTAAATTTTAAATCTGAAATATTAAACAAATATTTATCAAGTTATTTGATAAGGATATTTAGCAAGTTAAATATTTTTTAATGTGCTAACACACTAAAAATTTACCTACAAATTTGAACATTTTTTATTTTTAACATACTTTTTAATGTAATTTAAACAAAGGTGTTAAGCATCCGACAGATTTCTCCGCTCATGTATTTATATCACAATTATAATTCATATTATTTATAGAAGCAAATAATTTACACGTGAGAATATTATTAAACAAATTCCAGTTTACTCCTATCTCTCTCACCCCCCTATTTATTATTCGATAATTTACAGTTTTAATACAAAAAATTGCAAATCTTATAGCAGATTCATCGATAATCTGATCGAATATTTTTTTCCATCTGTCAGATGTTTAAAACAGCCAAATTTTAATTAACTAAATAGTGTTGACAGATACGAATATGTTTAAAGTTTCTTCAATAATATTTGTAAACAATTAACTCTAGTTAATTAGTAGTACAAAACAATTTTAATGATTTATTAAGAATAGAAAAATATTCCCAACAGAAATTAAAACAGTTTATATAAATTACGAAAAATATAATTTTATTTTGATTTTTCTTACAACATATAATTTAATACATAAACACATATTTTATATATTTTTACTAAAAACATATTTCCAAAAATGAATTGAAACTTCACTAAGATATTTTTAAATCAACCTTAAAAATTATTCAGTTGCCTAATAAAGTTGAATATTTATACTGCAACAAAACACAATTTTAAATATTTTTATTAAAAACATATTTCTTAAACTTCACTTAGATATTTTTAAATCAATCTTAAAAACTATTCAATTGCCTAATAAAGGTGAATATTTATACTGCAGCATAAGTATATACATACAGAATAAATAAGGTTCAATAATTTGGAAATTTATTATTTACAATTTTAATTGACTATATTTACCGGGTGAAACAGTTTTTTCAAGAATTTGTATTAATTGCACAGTAGTCGAATCCATCTGCATATTTTGATTAATAAATCACGAATGGTATATTGTTTATTATTGTTTTGTAATAAATTTCCACTATTTTCGTTTACGGAATGTTTACCGGCACTCGTTAGAATGAACTTCGTAATGTAGAAAAACACAATTTTATTATTTATTATTTATTTTATAAATTAGATATGAAAATTTATATGCTTTTTGAATATTTTTAATTAATATTGTTTTCTTATTTCATTAAATCCAACAAATGCATTTCTAATTTAGTAACCTCTTTTGAAGTTCCGTTTAATGACTACTCCAATCCAACAAGTACTATATGAATCATATTATTCTAACTAATCTACTAGTAATCTCCTTGAAAATTCTAGTCTAGTTAAACTAGTACTATCTCCCTTTTATAAAATAGTTTAAAAAAGCGATTTTAATTTCAACTTTTTGACCTCGGTCTAACATAGGTACATTTAAAAAATAAATATATAAAAATATTGGTGAAAAAGTTGGTATTTCTGAAATTATTTTACGCACTAACTCGACTTAAGGTCTACTTATAACTTATAAGTCATGGTTCGTCGCGTAGAATAGACCTTAGGTCATACATGACTCTATTAGCGAATGTTCACATAGCGGCTCATGTGCCTTGTCTCTTGTCTCTTGTCTTATGCGCGAACAAAATAGTTGTCCGAATGTTAATAATTTCTAATCTATGGTCATTTTTTCTGTATTACTTTCTATTGCCAGAAACTATAAATGTATAAGAATTCGGACAACGATTTTTTTCGTGCTTGAGACAAGAGACAAGGCATATGAGACGCTATATGGACACTCGCTTATTGTACAATAGAGATAGTATAATATAATATAATCTAATATAATATAATACCTCCATGATTTAACGATATCTTTCCAGTTATAATACCAGCGCTCATTTTTCGATTTGCTCAGGAATAGGCCCGTAACTTGCAAAAAGGAAGAGGAATAAATAATGTTAATATTTTAAAATATGATTTTAATACAGATATAAATATCTAATTTTTTCACGATTAATAATAAATTATAAATTTAATCTAATAAATCTAAATAGAATTGGTGATATTTTGAGGGAATTAAGTTCTTGTTCATCAGAGCATGAAGATCGTTCGCTTTCTCCTTGTCGAAAGATAATTTACGCTCATAACGCCACTGAGCTTCATTATGTATCCTCTTGGATTTATATAAAGATTAATTTGTCGGTAAAAAGATATTAGATAAACTTGCATTCTACTTAATTTTAGTATAACTAGAGAGGGGGAAACTAGATTTTTTGGTATTGTCTGATAAAAATGTTTGGTTGAACCTCTGTGCGTAAAGTATTACTTTTAGGCATGCTTAGGTTTTCAAGCGTGCGCTCAAATAGCACTTTGAGCGTGTTATGTCAAAAATTAATGTTTTATACTCGTGATAAAAGGAATCTGACTTGACTGATTGATAAACTCACATCCGGTTCAAAATCATTTTTATATCACTCTAATCTCAAAATCATAACTTTAATATGATTATTAGGTTCTCTATAAGATCTCGCTTCGCTAGGGCGAAAAACGTCACATGAGCTGAATAACCAGTTTTCCCACCCGTATCGAAATGTACTGCGTGACATTAATTCGCAGTTATGTAACGCCTATACGTAGAATAAGCAGATCATAATTGTAGCACCATGCTTATGGTCCTCCGCGCTTACGCTCGAGCGATACCGCACGGCGCCATAATGTAAGTAGTACACTACTTATGTCCCTCACTACGCCCGGGCGCTAATTTCATGTCGTTCAATGATAGGCCACTTAAGACACTAATATCGTAATATACTATTATGGGACTGATATCGAAAAGCACTATTTTTATGAGAAAATCGTTTGTATTTATTAATAGTATATGAATAAATCCACGGAACCGTGCTACTATTTATAACTTTTTTTATAAGTAATCTATTTATGCTATTAGTGGAACGTGCAAAACACATAAACGATATAGGGTACAAAATTCAATTTTTACTAGAAAACCAGTCCTATAATCCATATCAGTGTGTCACGAGATTCTCAACGTAAAATCGCAGAGTCTTATATCTGAAATAGGACCCGGCCTTTTTCAACGCGAAGTCGAGATAGGGCTTTTTTCCACGCTAAGTCGAGATAGGACTTCCTCTCTCCAAGTCGGCGAAATAATGGAATATGTGCAAAAGTATATTTGTAGGTTCCAGAATGGAAATATTAATCGTACAACTCTATTACAATCTAGTACATTATTGTAAATTCTCGCACCATTTGGTACATTTCGGTAAGTTTTGATTAAGATTCGGACATTGTACGAGATCGTACCTAAACGTACCGAATCATACGGAAATGTATGGTACCCCGGTTGCAAATATTCACGTGGTTTTCACCTGAATTTCCATCTGAATTATCATCTGAATTTCCACCTAAATTTTACGTGAAATTCATGTAAAATGTACGTGAAACTCACCCAAATTTTATGTGATTGATAGTTTGATACCCGTATTTCACGTATCAAAATTCTAAAAACGTCAGGTGCATTTCACGTGATTTTCACCTGATATTTACGTAAAGTTCACAAAAAATAAAGTAAAGCATTGTTCTCATATTACCGTTTTCTCAGGTGGATTCCACATGATTTTCACAAGATATTCGTATGAACTTCATGTAGATTTCAGGTTTATTACATCTATATTTCTTAGCATTTTCGGGTGAATTCACCCTGAAATTTACGTAATTTTTGCCCGATATTCACGTGAACTTCACAGAGATAAATTAAAGCTTCGTTCTCGTGTTACCCTTTTCTCAAGGGAATTTCACATAATTTTCAGAAGATTTTCGTATGAACTTCATGTAGATTTCAGGTTTATTTGATTTATATTTGGTACCATTTTCGGACGAATTTAACCTGAAATTCACGTGATTTTCTCCCGATATTCACATGATCTTCGCTAGTGTGACGTCCAGATGTCCGTCACTACTATTACTATCCACTTCGCCTGTTTAAGCCTGGTTTTACCCAATAGCTAGGACGGCTAAGTCTCAAACGTT
>JAPYZO010005196.1:0-13866 GCA_030522905.1 Torymus flavipes | reverse complement strand
CTTTAATTTAATTATTTATGGCGTGTCGGGTACCTATACTTAAAGTATTCAGGTACTAGACCGCCTTAAATTGTCTTGAATTTTGAGGCAATACAATATATTATAATGATAAATTATAATAAATTTATTATAAATATTTTCGAGCCATGAGGGCTCGCAAACGAGTGAGTCGTGATGTATGTTATGATGAAAAACTTATAAAAGAAGAATTACAGACCCTTTTAGGGCTACACGGTATAGCAAGATTAATCTTGATATTGTATTACCGCAATATTCAAGACAATAATCGATACAATATTTATATACTGTTTTCGATATAATATCAAGATTGTGCTGTCAAGAATATAAAGAATTTTTTTTTTTTTATATTTTACAGCAATGTAAAGTCCTCTTTAATGAGTCTTATATAGCTCTGCATTACTGTGCTAGTCAATACTTTTGGTTGCACTAGGTCCATCTTTAGTAACTTACACAGTAATGGGGACCTACAGTTTTAGGTGAGTTCCGAATCACCAGAGCTACAGTGAAATAAACACGTGAAAATTCCGAATTTTTGAAAAATTCGGCACAGAGGTGCCAGGTAATGTTTGGGTAAACAAACATTCCGAGTCAAGACTCAGAGGCTTTAGACGATTGAGCTACCGTAACTCTATATATAGAATATAAAGAATCTTGTCTTGTCTTGAAAATAACTTGAGATTTTCAAATCGTACTAATTTATCGAAATAATCATTAACAACTAATTAAATAAAAACCATTATTTATCTCACACAGGTGTCCTTATTAACTCAATAAACTTCGGTAGTTGATGACTCCTATATGCCTATATCGTTTCAAGCCGGCTTAGGTACGTGTGGCAACAGGGACGGGGTGTGCCGCCTAGCGGCGGTGTGCAAACTAGACTCTGATCGACGGCACATATATTGCGGGAAAAATCAAATTTCAAATTTGGCATTTCTTTATACTTGTGCCGAAATTTTATTGTTTTTATATTAAACCTAATGTACTTGTAACTTAAAAGTTTCTTAAATTTTAGAATATTTTTAACAGTAAATCATTTAAAAAGGTCTAAAACCCAAATAGTCAACTTGCTTACTGTTTCGCGTCTGCGTGACTTCCTCTTTTACGTGGATCTCGCGTGCCTCGACAATTTAGGTTTAAGACTTTTTTATATAATCGACTTGCTTTTCGTCGCACATCTGCGTAACTGCATTTTTGCGTGGATCTCGTGTTTCTTGCGGATATTTAGGTTTGAGACCTCTTCTAATGATTGGCTCGCTTACTGCTGCACATCTTACTGCTTAACTTCAATATGATCAAGAATTTTAAAACAAGACAATAATACTTTTCATATTGACTGGCAAGACCAAGACCAGAGAAAAATTTTCAAGAATTTACAAAAGCGAGACAATAATTACAGAAATATTGCATTGTCTTGCTCTCGTGCAGCCCTAGCACCCTTTACTCTTTGTTATTATTTTAAATAGTGTCTTCTAATGATTATATACAAATTATATGGAATTCGTATTGTGCATTTATTAAATACTGATTGAGATTAAAATTCAGTATAATGTAGGCTTTTATCTATTTTATTCGTATTTCATTCAGTTATATTATAAATATTCATGGAGTTAAGTTTAAAATAATTTGAATTTCCTTATGTCAAATTTTGTATGGACTACAAACACTATTGAAAATTTGAGCAAGTGAGTAAACTAGAGCCTTAAATATACACGAAGCCAACGTTAACATGCGTCACGTTCCGTAGAACGTGCTGCTTCTGTCTGAGGAACACGGCTCTTTTGATGCTGCACTTGACGCCTCTGTGCATACGGACTACGGAACGTCGAACCTTTTCAAATCTAATTAGGAATTCGTGTCCTAGCGTCGCCCATTCTTAGCAATTTACGCGGTAGCTGAATATTTCATATATGCTAGTAAAGTATTGATTTCTAACACTGTATATGCATGAATTGTCAAATTTGACAATAGAAACTGTACTTCTATTCTATTCTTTATTTTATGCGAGAAAAAATTAGTTGAATAACTAATAATTCAAGCATGTTAATTAATACTCCATAGTTCCAATTCATTGCAACAAAATCCAAATATTATCGAAAAAAGAAAAAATCTAATTTTTACTTCGTGCTAGGCCGCCTTAATTAATTTTTCAGGCGATCGCAGAAAAGCTGGATATGCAAACGAGGACGCGAGTAAAAGCCGCCGAATGATCTTGCTTCTGGCAATTCTGTATATCCAGCAGCATTTTCTTGCTCAACATTGCCACTCTCGCATCGATGTTTGTTCGCACGTACAGCCAGGGCTGGCGAATCGACTTTTTTCGCGGCGCGTCGATCTTATCCGTCGTTAGAGGGATAGAGCGAGTCTTCAATGGCACGGCGAAACAGCGATTGTTCGCTCGGGAAGGCGCCGCTGTGCGTGCCTGGGATTCCTGGATCATCAAACGATTCTCCCGGCGATCAGCTTTGTGCGCGCAGTGATGCTCGTTCGAGAGCACGGAAGAAGTATACACAACCACGGATGTGTGTGTCTGTGTATATAAAGACGAGGCGAGAGGAGAAAGACCGAGAGAGAAAGAGCAAGATGATATCTGAGTAATCGCGATCGGGACTGCGGTCGATGCAGGCGGCGGATGCTTACGGTGTCCGAAAAGCAGATTTTTTATTTTTGCAAGGTGTGTTTTACTGGGTATACGCTTGTGCATTTGTCGGAGGGCGGTGAGCGAGAAGAGTTTTTTTGAACTTGTTAGCAAGTGAGGGATTGAAAAGTTAATAAATTTGTTTATCAGGGACATGCGCGACGAGAATTAATTGTTGTTGGGCCCGGAATCAGAGATTGAGGATGATTTGTTGGACGAAATAATTTTTAACACTTGCAAGCCATCAATTATTTTTTCAAATTCTTCGCAAGCAGAGATGTGATATTCTGTTGACATGTGTAATATTTATATCGTTTATAATCGCTAAAAACCCAGATAATATTATTAAAATTATTACAGTATATTTACTCTATAGATATATGTAACTAAGGGTTGGAAAAGCATTGTCGTATTTCAAAATGATGTTAATGATTTTTTACTTTTAACAAAACTAATTATATCAGAATTCAATAACGTTGAGACTAATAATAAAGTAAAACGGTATGATAATTGAATTATACGTTAAAGATTTTTATTATTCTGTGCCATTCATATACTACGCTTTTCGGTATTTAAAATATAAAATGTTGTACTAATAAGAAACGGTATAAAAATACAACACTCAAAGTGCTAATATAAATTTCATTTCGAATTGTCATTGAATATGTTTGCATGCTCACTGTCCGAGTTAATGAAAATTTACTACAAAATATACATTTTAAAGCACGTTAGGATGACTCGTAAATTACAATATTTATTTGTGCTTTTATTTCAAAGTAGACACTTAAATTTTACGATCATTCAAATAAAATATCGTTAACCATAACAATGTTTCGAAGTTACGATTTTATCTACATAATGAAGCATAAAGAGAATACGCAGAATTTCCAAAATCGTTTCGTCTCTCGCTCTTTCTCTCTCTTCCCGCGAGCGAAAACGCTTGCTGCAGGAGGAAAGGTAATAAGTGTACGTGAGAGACAAAGAGAGCGAGAGAGAAAGAAACATCTATATGGACAAGAAGAAAGACAAAGATATGAGAAAGAGCAAGACGAGAGTACGCGAGAGGGAGAGAGAGAAAGAGAGGGACGGAGAGACGAGAAAGAGAACGATCGAATGTGAGGACCACTGAAAATTACAAGCTATACGCGCTGTTCCAAACCAACCATCTAAGATAATACCCGTTCACCCTGCAGCTATAATGAATATGTAAGACAGATTGTAGACTAAGAGGAGCCTCCGTCGCTGCTACCGCTGCTGCTGCTGCTGCTGATGTTACTGCTGCGTGATACGGTTGACCATGCGCAGATTACATTCTTTCCTCCTCGTCCTCCTTTTGCCCCCTCCTCCCGCCCTTCTTGGCTTTTTTCTCTGCACCTTTTTCCTCCCTTTTTCATCTCCCGGCCTTTGTCCTTCATCCCACATTTCGATCAATTTTTGATTGCTTTTCTTTGTAGCCTCCCCAGAAGTCGTTTTCCCATGTACTTTGTTTGCATAGCCTGTGTTTTATATTCAAGATACAGATTGATCGATTGTTAGAGTGGTTAAAAACATCAAATAATTTATCATTGAAAAATACATAGGTCTATATGAATTCATCTTAATCTTCCGTAATCTTCGTTACCATTGGCACGTAGCATCTCGTCAATTTTATTTATTGTATCAGCTTAGTTATAACTAATAAACTTGAGATAAAATATAAGGTTAGGTAATTGTATGTTAATAATAAATACACGATATTAGTGTATAAAAAGATGGAAAAAGAAAATCTCAAAAGTTGAAAGATCGATAATTAATAAATGAAAAGAAAATCAATTTGATAGAAGATTTCTCCAATATGCGATTTCTGATTCAACTTTTAAAGTGCCTATGAGGTGCAGGACACTCCAGCAATTTTTTTCATTTTTTTCATCATTTCCATCATTAAATTTCATTAGACTTTAAAGAGTACTTACTTCATAATTTTTTTCGAGCTAAAATACTTATAGAATATTCAGTTCATGACAAAAGTTTAAGGCCGTTCTATTGGCCGTAAGGTCTCTGCCAAAAGTTATTTCCTCACGTTAAAACTGCAATAAATAATTATGTAAAACAATTGATCAATTTTTAGTTCTTGAAATTAATGTATTATTGCAATTGGAATATTTATAAGCTTTAAAAATAAAAAATCAAAGCAAAATTGTGAACTTGGCACTATACTTTTTAAAAATCGTCATTATGCTGAAATAAGTGCATTTTGACCAATTTTGACGATTTAAAAAGGAAAGTGCTAAGTTTACAATTTTGCTTTCAGGTTTGATTTTTAAAGCTTATAATATTTCAATTACAATAATACATTGATCGCGACAAATAAAAATTGGTGAATTGCTTTACTTAATTATTTATCATAGTTTCAACTTAAGAAACTAATTTTTGACAGGGACCTTACTGCCAATAGTTGCTGGGGTATGTGCATAATATGTAATTTCTAAGAGGTGCGCACTCTAAAAATTAATTAAAAATAAAAAGAATATTGACTCTTGATCCTTCGAGTTTTTCTTACTCCCTTTTGAGTTCGAGATCTCGAAAATATGTAATCAAAAACCAAAAGAATAAGTCCCTTCGGGTTTCCAAATATTATATCAAATATTTCTAAAATGTTTTCTTGAAAACTTTAATTCTATTTTTACAAAAGCTTCCTCTATTAGGAAGCAAAACTTAAACTTAAAAAAAATAGAGACTCAAGATATAAAAAACGAAATTTGTATTCATATCTACTTTATAGCGAATAAAAATGATAATCAAAATTGATAAAACTTATATTTCTTGTCATTTTGATAAAACAGTCTCGCAGCAGCTTTTTTTATTCTAATGGGTAAAATTAGCTAGCGGAATTGATGATACTTTATTCAAAACTAAACTGCCGTTCTCTTTATAGCATATAAAACAAGGTTGAAATCTCCGTCTTAAACGACAACGAACAAAAACTTGAACGTTCCATCTTTTATCCTCAAAAAACACAAACATCATTAATTGTTTCGAACCCCCTTTATTCATTAAAACCGATACCAAGCTTTCGTCGTGCAAAATACCGTTATTAATCGTTTCGTATAAATATACTTTGCCAATTAAATTATTTCGAATTAAATTTAATTGGTATACAATTTTTATTCATGGCCCAAAACAGGCTCTTTGATATAGCATTTATACGGCTACAGTAAAAAGAATTTTTTGTCTTTATATGTATATATACACACAACTGCTTCAAACACAACGTCAATGTTAAAATGCAAATTTAACTACGAGTCAATGCACGCATAGCTCTTGCTTCCCGTGTTATATACGCGTATATGTTACACCGCAGGATCGGCTGTTGACATCCGATTCAATTATTTAAATGAGCGTAAAATGCGAGCGCGTCCGATCTGGGCCATTGGTTCTACGCAGCACTCACAAATATATACAGAAAGTATAGCTCGAATAAAAAGAAAACGAAACACGCTACGGAATTGACTAATTTTTCAGTAACGCGTCGCCATATCGGCGTCACCGGCTACATTACATTGACAAAGAAATAAACAATCCGTGGAAACCTGTTGGCTCGCACAGTAAAACCGCTCGTAAGTTATTTCTCGATTTCTCGCGGTGCAGTGGTATAATGTATAAACGGCCGAGAGCGACGCGCACGCGCGGTTACCAGTGGCTAATGCTCGGCACCTTCATTCACTGATAAGGAGGCCCGTGATTTACAGCGCGCGTCACTTGCCGCGCAGATAGAAATATCTCAGCGGGAGAAGAGAGTAGCCAAGAGAAAGAGAGAAAGAGAGAGAAAGAAGACGGAGAAGCAATAAAAATAAATAATTTTCTATTTAGGTATTCCGACTTTAATTGCTCGGCGGGAATTCTACAAAGTTCGGTTCTTTTTAGGAGAAAGAGAAGAAAAGGGAATAATAATCAGGAGAGAACTGTGTAAGAGCAGACCGTATGATACTTTCCTCGCTTTCTAGATGGTCTATAAAGGGAATATATATAGTCGAGGGAGAAGGTCGCACGCGTGTGTATCGGAAAGTACGTGAAACAGGACTTGTACGAATCTTTCATTTTTTTCTCTTTCTCTCTTCTTTCTTTCTCCGTCCATTCGGGACATTCCTGTACACTTGCGTGAGTAGCGGCAGGTGTAACTGTCTCCCCGTTTATTTTACATTTTTGGCTCCTCATCTGCGTGATTACAGCACTTTTGTTTTTCGTGCGTGCGCGGGTACCGTGGGAACAACATCAATTTGAGATTAATAAAGAAACATTGTAACTGCTGTATTGATTTCGAGAAATTTTAACATACTAATGCTATTTGCATTAGTGACAGTTTGATTAATTTTAATTTATGATCGCACATTTATTTACATATTTACGTTACGACTCTTTAATTGCCAAAGGAATAAGAATATTATATTTATGTATCCCCAATAATTTCATGTTTAACAAAATAAATTCTTAAGATGTGATATTTTTAGTACATTTAGAAAAAATAAATTTTAATGTCGATTTCAAGTTTTTGGCACAAATCAAAATATGTACCAAATACTCAATTTTTCTAAAATAAAAAATAAAATGTCCATTCAAGCTTTTTTACGTCTTCTATAGTATTGTTCCAACGATTCTTTGGAAACCACATGTAAATTTTCTCAAAGTTGGCTTATCTACATACAAGCACTTTGAGAATGTTTTTCCCAAGAGGTACCGCTCATCGCTAACGAGAATCCGAAAATCGGTATCATCCAAAGATCATCATCACAACATTGATTATACGTTTCCTTAGCTACTTCAAAAAACTCTCCCAGCTTCCTCTTTTTCCCATGATGCACTCGCGCATAATACCCATCATAAACAAACTGCGGTAGCGCGCGGCAGGTGACAAAGTCGCAGTCCCCTCTTCCCGTTCTAAAATTGGTCCGGTGTCCGTTCACCTGCGCGCGCGAGCGACGGATGAGTTAAAAGGAGGAAGGAAGAAGGGATATATGGAAGGGGGTGAGCGCTACTCGATAAGAAGAATGAAAAGGCTCACTCACTGAAGCAGCAGCGCAAGCGGAGGAAGGAAGGAATGCCGTCGGACTAGCGCCGGAGGCCATCTACTGCCGTCCGCAACTCGCACGCACACCTATACATGTACGCGCAGCTTCTTCTCGCTTCCAATCATAGAATCAGCGGCGCTGCACACGTGTATGTGTTGGCGCAGGTATAATAGCACGCGTGCTCGTGCGTACAATGAGACTGTTGTAGTCGACTATTTTTAGCGTTGGGCTTTTTCGCGCTCGGCCGTAATGAAAAGCCCCTCTCGAGTGCGCGCGCGCGCTCGCACACCTCGTAAAGTGCCCGGGGAAAACAATGAATTTGCTGTTGTGTTTGGAGAGATGCCGTAAAAGCCATTCTTATATTCTCTTTCCCCTTGCCATTTTGCGCGCGCACGTGTGCGATCGTTGATTTTGAGTGCGTCGTTTTAGAGTATTGTATTATTTTCATGAAGTTTGCACGAACCTGTTAATTTAGAACCTGCAGTAATAGGGTAGGGTTATTTAGGCCTTAACGGTTGGGATGATTTTTACAGTTGTGAATGATGGTTTGGAATGTGCTGATTTTATATCTTTACGTTTCATAGCTGATGAACTATACCAGTATTTTATAAACATTTTTCAGAAAAGACTTTTGTAGCCTTTGGGGTAACACGAAATTTGAAAAAATAACATTGAAATATAACTGCCAAGGAAATTCATGTGTGATAGGGACATCATCCGGAGTTATATTCTTACAATCTATATCTTGAAATTTCATTTTTTTAGATAGGAAGTAATAAGCAGATCCCTCTACTAATGATTCTATGTTGCACGGTATGGAGAATAAACGTGGTCTGCTTTGAAAAATTGATATAAAAATAAGTTTTTTATAATCTCAGATCATGTGAATTAACAGCTTTATTTAATTTAAAAAGCCGTTTAAATTCCAGACTATGTTCTGCAAATTAAAATCTCTAAGCATAATTAGATCTTGTGTAAGTATGAGACCTATTGTTCTACCAGGAATCATTATATGACTATATCAGTGCCATGATATTACGTTCTTACTTTTAAAATTATTGTTGGCGTAATTGATTGTAATAGTATCCGTTCCTATATAGACATCTTACTTGCACGAGTTACATATAATTTCAGATAATTATGTGAAACCACGCAACATTTAAACTATGGATTTTATTACACCCAAAATTGATTCAAGTAATCTTGGAACCTTTTTTCATCTTGTTTATAGTTCGTTTTTAAGTTGTATCTTCTTAACTTTTTTCTCCAGGGATGGGATTTACATGTATTCTCTTTTTTAAAGCTCCCGGTTTTTTTTGTAGATAATAAAATCGGCAATATGGACTTATTCTTTGTCTGTCAACCATCAATATAATGTAAATACTTTCTGCTAAGCCAAAGTCTTTCTGCTTAATTTGCAGTTCTGTCTGTTTTGAGCCATATTCTTGGATCTACGTGAGATTTTTGAAATTGAAATTTTTTGAATCCTTGTTATGTGATGTATAATATATTTTTGTTATGTTTTTGGCGAACGAGTATAAGTACTGTAAGTACTAGTACTTAACTTAGCTAAATCTTAGAATTTCTAATAGAGGTCTGAGATCGGAAATAGACCTTCAAAACTTAAGATATATATCTGATCTACATTCAGAAATGTAACAAAAGTTTGCCTGTTTGAAGTCGATGATTAGGCTTATATTATTTTGGTTGAATCAAATATGGATTTCTGGTGAGCGATTGCATCTGGTAGCAGATTCTTCAAATTATTTCAGGTTTTCTGTGCTGTTTAAGAGTTTCAGTTTTACCCTTGTAGTTGATATTGGTTAGGTTTATCGCGACGGCTTGGAATTACACAGCTGCAAGAATTTTTACTGTTGAGCTTGAAGTGACATCGTCAATTTGAGGGAGCTTTCTTTTATTGGCTGATATACCACGTGTAACCTGCGTTTTGTTCTTAAGTTTGTGCATCACTTGCGTTGAATGTTCTACTGCGATCTAGTAAAATGCTTTTGCAATATTTGGTTGGGTGATTTATTTTTTAGACAGCAAGCATGGGTCTCTTATCATTGAAAAAGTATATCCAATAGGTAAGATCATTATAATCTAGATGGCAGGATTGTGGAATTTTATTTTCATCAGCGAGATTTATATTAACTTGTTTCCTGTGGCAAAGTGAGTGCGTATACTCGATGTCATCGAGTCCAATTTTGAGATGCGCTATTTTGTGATTTTGAAGAAAGATTGTGTCCATAGAGGATGGACATTTGAATATAGTATATGGTTGGTTCTATACCGTAACTCTGATTTCTAATGGAATACCATTCATGGCGACGAGTTACTAATGTGTTCCTCGAGGATCACATCTCTTTGTAATCTACTAAAGCCTTATACGTATTTTGACTTGAAGAGGATTAAATTTTAGTTCGGTAACAGGGTGCCACTGTTTTCAGAAGCGCTGATAATGAATTCTTTTTAATTTTCTAGGTTCAAAGCTCCCCGAAGTAGAAGAGGACAAACTTTCTTTCCTGCAGGTATACCCTATCACATGCGAGGGTTGAATTGCCACTCCAGTATACCATTACTCACGAGTATAAACGCGTCTTAAGTCAGACCTTCTAAATTAACGAAAAAAATTCATTCACCATAAATTCTTCAACGGTCATCAAAAGAGAACAATCATTCGAAAATTACAAGTTTTAGGAGCGAGCCATGCAATCTTTCAACGTCACGCGCCATAGTATACATACATACGTATACTCTTGCAAGCGCGGCCTCGCGAGGATTTATGCAAAACACGTTCGCGTTTAGAACACGCGCGCGCGTACGTTACCCCGATACCCACACCTCGGGGCTCTCCACTTGTCACACGTATACATGCTCCTTCGCCCCCTCTCGCGCAACTTCCCATGCCTTCTCCTCCTCCCGATCTGCCTTCTTTTTTCTCTCGTCATCTCTCTATCCGTCTCTCCCACCTCCTTCTCTCGTTACCCCTATCTTTCTCCCTCTCTCTCTCTCTCTCTCTCTCTCTCTCTCTCTCTCTCTCTTCCTTTATCATCGCGTACGCTCGCCCCTTCGTCTTTTTGTCCTTCGTTTGCACCGATCGGGTCTCTCTCTCTCTCACTCTCTCGCTTTGTCTCGCTCACAGCGCCGATAACTGTGGACCGACACAGGTGATGCACGGGCCCCTTTACATCTTCAATCCACTCCTTGGCCCCTTCTTTCCCACACCGTGTATCTCTCGCCGTGGCGCGGCGGCGGCGGCGGCTTCGATGCGAGAGTGGAGCCGACGATCTTTTCTCTTATTCTGACCCCTCGCAAATGCGGCCTCTCTCTCTCCCTCTCTCTCTCTCTCTCTCTGTCTCTTCCTCTCTCTTGCTCGCACCTTTTCTACCTTTCAAATGTCCCCGACTCCCCGCGCCGATCGCTCTGTTCTCGCTTCGTTTTCTTGCCCTTCTTCTCACTGTTACTGTATTCGTTTTTCCTCGACTCTTTTCCCTCTTGCACTCCCTTTCTTACCCTTCTTATTACATCTTCTTTAATGTCCTGTCTCGCCGCCGTGACAACTCTTTATTTCACGATCATCGCTTTTAAGTCAAGCTTTTGCGAATAACGAGGGGATATGCCTGGCCATCTGACAAGTGATCGGCACACGCGCGGCCACGGAATATGCGCGGATGCTCTCAACACTCTGGGAAACGATCGAGATGTATCCGAGAAACGAACATAAAATTCGAGTGGTGTACTAAGTGGATTTTGGCCTCGTCCTTCGCGTGTTATAATTTGAGGTTTGATATCATCGTAACTCCAGGAGGATTAATATCAAATTATAAACGCCGTTGAAAGAGAAACTGTGTTATTTTAATGTGACAATTTGACCAGCTCTTTAGTCAATTGAGAAATAAAAATAATATTAAATTCTACTCGCTACTAATTTATTGTATTTAGAAAATAAATTGAGTACTTAAGGCAGAATAATATTCTCTTTTTTGTGAACAGCAAAAGATAAACGTAAATTTTGTTGTACACTAGCAGATTCCAGATAATCTACACTTATAGAATTAAAGCGCTCAAAACATCAGTTAATCGAATCATAAACTCTTATTCCAAAACTAAAATAATATTAATATCAATCTGTAAAGTTTAATTAAGAAATAGTGTGACTTTCGTTTTAAAAATTATCCAAAGTGGTATAAAAATAATGTATTACAAATTTTTTACATGAATTATCTTACTCATTTTTACTTTTACTCGTAAACTGAAAATTATTCAAATAAAAAGTGGTTTCAACGGAAATTCATGGGAATTCTTTTAGAGGTCAATTCTTTCAATTGTCTTTCATTATTCATTCGATGAAATGTTTTTGTCACCCCTTTCTCTTTTCCTTATAAGCAATGTACATCAAATGAAATTCAGTGCTTCTTAAACATCTCTCAGGACGTCTCGAATAACGCCTGTTATTGACCATTGCTTACTTTATACACATTCGACTTTCTTTTATTCTTCTTTTTTACTTTCACTCATTCCTTCTCTTCTCCGTTCAACTCTTTGTTTTTTCGACGTCTTTTCCAGTGCAAGAATCCTTGTGCGGATTGTCGAATCATCGACAGTAACGTCTTTTTGTATGTAATGTCCATATCCGTGAACTCCTGCGTTAACGGCTGCAATGAAAAAATTAATGAATAATGTTTCTCCGAAAAGAATTTTCGTATTATTAAATGGGACTTAAAGTATTATAGGTATTTCAGTGAACAATATTTACGTGAGCTAAATATATTTTGAAAATAGTCTAACGAACATTATTATAGACTATTGGTTTTAATTTTTCAGAGTGGTTTTCGTCTTTAAAAGCAAATTCGTCTTTTTGGGGGTAGACTATGACATGTGTAGCAAATATTCAGATTTTGTTATGCTTATACATTTAAAATTGTATTTCTAAACGTAAAAGACAACGATACGCATTATTGTTAAGCTACGGCCATGTTCATTACATTTAATGACTTATAGAATGCTATAACGTTTTCTCTACGATTGATCTACAATTTGATGATTATTTGATGATTATTACAAATAATTAATTATAATTCTACTTAAAATTATTTTGTTTCAAGAGAGCAACTTGGGAATACTGCATTTAATACGAAACCAAACACGTATAGTTCACCGATGAAAATATTTACAAATAATTTATACAGGATTTTCAACATGAGTGTTCTAAAGAGAGTTCCAATTTTATACTTCAGATATAAACATTATATTACTTATTTTTTATCATTCATTTTATCAATATTTAGCATAAAAAATATTGAAATAAGATGGAGTTTGAAAATAATGACATGATCATATCGGCTCTCATTTCAGTTCCGCCTCAGTACGTTGTCACCGTCTCATTAAACACATGACGACACGTTCTTCGTCAGGCCCAGAATTGATCGATGCTCATACCGTCCTCCCTCACCCTTCTCAAGCCGGTGTCTCTCATCTGTTCTCTTGTTCGACTTGCTCGAAAGACAAAGACACAAGCGCGAGCAGTGGTGAAAGATGATTGGTAGATAGATCGACGATGCCTTTACCTCTGTCAATTAGTGCAATTCCGATTAGAGACATTCGGCTTAAGCTTGGCGTGATCTTCGACGCGATCGTCGTTGCGGTAATTAGTCGCATGCCGTTGACTCACTCCAGCGAAATGCCCATACGTAGATGTACGCGAATTAATTGCCGCACAATTAGGCTCTCTTTGAAAGATTCCTTCCTACTCGTTTGTTTTCTTTCTTAGGCCCACTACAAGATTACTCATTCCTGCATGAGTTAGTAAAGAGTCTTTGAGATTTCGCTCGCGGAGCCATGCCTACGTACGTGAAGCTTCTTTAAGGTATGAGAAATTGAGCCAGCGCGTAAAAATGCGTTTTCATTAACGGATCTTACAGTTAGGCGCGCGCGCGCGTACGAGCAGTAAGCGCGTATAAGAAGCCACTTCAGCTCTTCAATTAGTAGCGTCTTGTAATGAATCCCAATTATTCAATTAAGTCGTACGTGCTTTAATGCCACAATTATTTATTAATTTTGGAGGCTTCGCGCATTTTCATGTTATTAAGAAAATATATATTATCAATAATTAAACGCCAAATTGATTATAATCAATTCAATTCAGCTAATTATGGCTGA
>JAPYZO010005195.1:0-21326 GCA_030522905.1 Torymus flavipes | reverse complement strand
GCGCGCGCGGGGAAGCGGAAGACAGGAGCGCGAATCTAGTCCTCGGCAATTACTCCGCGGGCTGACCGCGCGCGTGCCGATATTCGTGGAAGAGCGTGACTCTGTTTCGGCGAGGGAAATGAGGCGAAACAATGGCGATAGCGCGGTGCGATAATAAAAAAAATGAGAAATAAAAAGAAAAGGGTATATGAGGACGAGGAAACGATGTGCTTTCGCTGCGGCTGCTGGCTTAGATTCGAGCCTGAGCTTGTCGAGTGCTACTGACTTAGGGCTGAACGAGAGCACGACAATACGATATTTCTGTAATTATTGTCTCGCTCTTATAAATTCTTGAAAATTTCTCTCTTGTCTTGATCTTGTCAGTCAGTTGACACCACAATTTTGATATTGTATTGACAACTGTTTATAAATATGGTATCGATTATTGAGTATCGAGGCAAGACAATACAAGATCAAGATTAATTTTGCTATATCGTGCAGCCCTAGCTCCTGAAAAAGATAACGGAGGTTCGGGTTTTTCATGCATCTACTCATTGATTCACTGTTTGTAAAATTAATCAATTTCTTACGTAAATGTTGAGGGTGGTATATAAATTTGACTGAAAATAGGTAATGGTTGGGATAGAGGGAGAAAGATTTTTTGTTGCTGAGAGAACTCTAACTTAGTTTTTGTTAAAGGTTAGTAGTTTATTAGGTTAAATTGAAGCTTTATAATAGCATTTCCACATATAATTATATAGTTGAAGCTTTTTAAAAGAAAGCGGGACTATAGTGTTATACAGATGTTCTAAATAAATTATAACTACTCGAATTTTCACGTATGAAATATATATGTACTTTGTCCGGGGATAAGTTATAGGATGATCCCTAAAAAGGAGACGTTATTACGATAACTACCGGCAGGCGCATCAACCGGTTTTACGGACTCGAACGGTTAATTATTTATGATGATCGCCAACTATGATAGCCTACAAAATTCCCTTTCATTTTTAATTCACTTTTAATTTCGGATCCTCTTTTTATTTCTGTCTTTCCGGTTCTAGGCTTACACTTATAATCTTGTAATTTTATCTCAATTAACGAACAAAAAGCGCCTTTATCGCCACTAACATGACATTAATGAACTTTTGCCGTGTTAAAGAAAGTAAAATTATGTTGAATTATCAATCGATAAAAGGACTACATTTTGGTTCGCGTATCGATAGCAATTTTGTATCCAGTAAATTAATGATGATGTTTACAACTGTGCGCGGCATATTTTCAAAAAGAATCGTCCTGCAGAAGCTTGATATAGATCTAAGACTTCAAACAACTATTTTCCGGAAATATAAATTATTTAACAACACTGACAAAACTGTATTACGATTTATCCTTTGTTCTCAAAAACGAGAACGTAATCGAAAAATACAACGCTGGTCACATAACAAAGTCCACGACACGCTTACTACTAAAACTTTTTGCCAATTCATCGGAGCACCTCTAACATCGGCCCAAATGATCGAAAACTCTCTCGGTCGAAAATAAAAAGGAACCACTCCACCGCAAAACTATTTCGAATTAACCTCATTCCACCTCAATCTCGACCATCTTTTTTTCACCTCGCCTCGGCTCCTCCTAACGAGATAGCCTTTTTCTCTCTGTCTCTTAGTCCATCATGACCCCTAAAATTCACCATCATCGCGTCGCCGAAACGGCAACACAATCGTCCTCGTCGTCCTCTCTCGACACTTTCGTGCGGTCGCGCTCCTTACCCTGGTTTCCCCCCTAAGTACCGAAAGTTCCTTTCATATCCCCCCGTATAGCGCCAGCAGCAGCTAATGGAAAACCGGCAAAAAGACTACAACGACGACAACTCGCTCGCTCGCTCGCGGGAGAAAGAGAAAGAGAACAAGAAGGAGAGTGAGCGGCGCGAGGAAGGCGAGATCGGTTTACGACTGTATGCACCGCGCGCGGGCAGTTAAACGGTGGATGTATATAGAGCTGGCGATGGCGCGAGAGCGATTGAGGCGCCGCGGTGACAGTGCGATGATGCGCGAGGATGCTATGCTGTGCTTTTTGTTGTAGCTGCGAGGGAAGTGAGTTGCAGATTGGGCTTGGACGACAAGGTGTCTTTGGTGACGCGATAATAGGGTGTTGATAATTATGGTGATTACTAGTGTGGGAAAACATGATGAATAATGTTATTATGGGGTTATTGATTTATAATGATGGGGCTGTGGAGATTATAGAATTATAAGTTTCAGCTGTAGCCATATTTAATAAATGAATTAATTAAGCGTGTATATAGAATTGCGATTTAGTAGGATTTTTCAGATCTACGTACTGTTTTATCGACACTATTATACTTTGTTTTTAATACACCATTCCCGAAATAAATTTTTTCAATAAGTTGCCCTAGTATTATTTAATAAAAATGGAATAGAACTGCAGCCATTAAAAATCAAAAATCTAATATACGTAAATTTCAATAGCAGTCATACCCCATTGCTAAAATTTAGCATCACCAGTCCAAAATTACCCCCGAACCAATCAATTACCAAACTACAAAACGTCCGGAGCATTTAGAAATTTAATTCCTAAACTTTCAAACGGCAAAAATTAGCAAACCGCTTCAGTTTCATTTTTTTTCCCACAAAAACGAGCCTTAAAAACCGCTAAAAGTCCCTAATCGTCTCGACAGAAGCACGCCTCTCGTTCTCACCTCGAGAATTCGCACGAAAATTTTCGCCTAAACGCCGTCCTATAACTGCTCTCGAACAACAACAACGACGACGACGACGACTGTCTCCTCCGTTCAATTCATAAGCGCGGTCAGGAGTCGAAAATTAGGGGAAGCCCCGGCCTCTCTCGCGCGAGCGCGAGTTTATACGTAATTGCAATTTAAACGGCACTGAGCGAGCGAGCGCGCGAAGAAAGTGGGACGAGAAAATACGCGCCGGGACACAGCGAGCGAGAAAGATGATTTACGATTGCAGCCGACGGCGAGTAAGGCCCATTGTTCGCCGCGCGAGAAGTGAAATTGGTACTTTTTCGTCATTTTCGAGCTCCATTTTTTTTTCACTCGCGCGCTTAAGACACACTGAGATGCGCTCGCACTCGATGCGATATTTCGGTGTAAGCGATGGCACTCATAGTTGGCGCTTCTGATTTTTATCGCGCTCCTGGAAAGTTTCTGACGTTACACTCTGTTAATGGCGCGGCATCGAGAAAGAGACATCTCTTTCTCCCGTGCGAGAGCGTGCGCGCGTCCTTTTCCCGATGATGGAACAAGGACGACTCGAAACTTTATTATTCGAAACTTTATTAGCCTCGTAAAAGCCGGCCTGTGACACTTCTGCCCGCTCGCGCCCCATTGTTTTCTTCCTCCTCTCCTCCTTTTTTTCTTACATTTTTAAGTGGAAAAAGGAACTCGTTGCTGGAGATGGGATAATTCCTTTTTTGCGGCTTATAATGCGTTGCGACATATACGCGCGCGTTTTGTACGAAGAATGAAAGTGCGTAATTGATTTCCGGGACTCGAAATGTGAACGTAAATTAGCGCAGGCTTTTGGAGACTGTTTAAGTGACAGTGGTTGACAAGCCTGTTTTGTGCACGTAGTTTACACGCGGAATATAACTTTTACTATAGACGTGTACTTGCGAACAGCACCATCTTTTAATAATCTTTAAAGAAACATTACCACGCGTGACACATAAATTATTATTCATAGCGCTAATACCCCACGCGTATTTTGACAACCATGCGACAGCTCAATCGTCCGCGGACCAACAAAATGCAAATAAGTATCCGCCCGATCGAATTCATCATCAGCTGCAGCGCATACATTAAAAAATAAGCGCCGCCAATAAAACCGGACGACCAGGATGCATTTGAAACCGTGAGATTTCACTTGGTGGCGAGACACTCGGATCCTTGAAATTGGACTCTTTTGGAAAGCACGCGAGCAGCACGCCGTGTGTACAAGGAAAAAAGAGACGGAGGAGAGGAGAAACTTATGAATATAGCAAGGCTCAAGCGCGCGTGGAATCGCAGAATAGAATTTCTAAAAGGATGAGACTGCGTGAAACTCGCAGTGAAACCGTTTTTAATGGACCGCAGTACGGGCCGTAAAATTTGTCAGAGTCATTTGTGCCATACGTGATGTGTAGCGGGTGATTTATTCCGACGTCGCTGAGGTTTTTACGAGTCTCAAAAATATCGCGAGGGATGGATGATACACACCGCGAGGGAATAAAAAAAAAAAACAATTTATTGCGGGAGATAATTTTCAGCGCGCGGATGATTGATGGCCGGATCGCGGTGGAAGCGTGTTAAACGCCGGTTAATTGACTCCTAAATGTCGCAGTGTGTTTGTATTTTTAAGCGTATAAATTTGTTTAGCCGAGAATTTTAACGGTTGTCCGCGCGAAGAATTTCTATAGTGGCGGTTTATTTGCATGCGAGAGAGAACCAATTAAGGAATATTTAAGGAATAAAATGTGAGGTATGCAGATAGATTGGTATCGCACGATTAATCGGTGGATCTGATATGATATACATTGATATCTGAAATATAAGTAAAATCATTTTTAAATGATTATCTTTTTTTTTTATTTTTGTCACCGAAATTTTTTTTAAATTATTACCAAGTTTTGGAGAAACTAGGATATAGCTGACTTGTTTTGCTACTTTGCGGCTGCAAAATACGTGTGCGTAAAATTTCAATTTACTTAGAAAGTCTGTCAAAATTAATTAAACTATAATCGCGTGATAAAAAGCCAGGGGAGATATTCTCGAAAATAATTTTACCGAATGATACCACAGAACTCCCAAAACATACGATCAATTCACTTCTATTCCTTGGCAATATTACTTTAGAAACATTTCCATAAATATCTTTTACTACACACAAACTCTTTAATTACCTCCCAACCACGCGTATGTGTAAATTTTTATCCCAAACCCGACACATCCCCGTCATCCTTAATCAGACGCCTCTATCTCTCCTCTCAACCTTATATCTCTTCATTATAATTAGCTCGCCTATACACTCGCCGCGTTTACGACCTATCCACGCACACGCGCCAATTAAACCTAATCTACATAATTCCATCCTCTTTGAAAACGAAAACGCAATTAAATTCGCGAGGATATACAACGAATGGGAGAAAAAAATCGCGCGAGAGAGAGAGAGAGAGATGGGAAAAAGGAGGATCGAAAACGCGTTCGATTTCCCAGGGTAAAAGTGTACTCGTTCGCCGCAGATGAAGAATCGCGATAATCGGCCGAGCGAGCGAGCGAGAGCGAATTAGAAAAAGGGAAAAGAGCGAAAATATCGCCGAGAGCGCGCGCAGCAGCAGCAGCAGCGTATTATATGTATCCGCTCCTTGGAAAACGAAATTGCTATCCGGTTGTGGATTACCTAAATACAGAGGCCGATGCTTTTCTATGTACATGGCGGTTGTCGTGCGCGTCGTTTTAGCGTTTTACTTGGAAGCACCTTGATCGCGGCAATTTTATTCCATTAAGAAATTCACTGATTGAATACATATACATATACACTTTAGTAGAAATCTAACAACGTAACAAAAATTGTCTGTTTGCGTTGTATAATGAACGTCTGCACGCATGGAAAATGTATCTTATTCGATGTGGGAGAAAGTATATATATTTTATTATTTCTTATTCGGTTATTTAACTGGTGAAAGAACGATGCGCGCGATTATATTATCATCTGCTGCATGACGAGTCCTTTCTTTTATCGAAAAACATTCTATTGAAAATAAACGTCTGGCCAATTTCATCCTCTAACTACTTAACATACGATATTTCTCATATTTCGATCCTTCAAAATATTTCTGTACAATCCAACCCTGAATTACAAAACAAAAATAAACATTTTTTACCCTCACATTTTCATCGATCCACATTACACCGTTTCTTTTCGCGCCGCTCGTTCAAAATTCCTCTGCGCGCTCGCGTTTTGCACTATTTAGACCATAATCCGCGTAAAAACTCGGCTGCACAGCGCGCAAGCAACCTACAAAGCGAGAAAACTCTCGCGTCTCTAGTAGCTCTCTATACCCGCAGAGTGCCCAACCCATAGCTGCACTGCACCGAAAAATTCCTCGCTAAAAAAGCGCTATATGCACGCGCGCCGTATATACAGAATCTCCTCTCTTGAAAACAAAAACATTTCTCTTGCCGGGTAATCCGATCCCCTCACTACTCGTCGAGGAAAACGTTCTACACGTCCCCCTCCCGACACAGAACAAGTAAAAGCGAGATGCAAAATGGACCGGCGGCGGTGGCGGCGTCTCTAGGCGGCAACGTATAGACACTCGCTCGCTTCCTCGCGCGCGCGCGCGCGCTCGTGAGCGCTAGGTGGGGATCTAGATTAAAAGCAAACGGGGCCAACGTCTCGGGTGCCAGAGCCATCTCGGACCTTGAGCAGTCGAGGTCAAGTGTCCTCGTGCTTGCTCCTCGTCGTTTGGTTGTATAGTTGTTATTTCTTGTTTTGTCTTTTGTTGCTGCGAACGTATACAACGAAGGAAGGAAGGAGAGGAGGAGGATAAGAGTTCGCGCCCTCCCGCGCGCGCGTGCTGCACTTCCGGAGAACGGGTCTCGCAGGAGAGGAAGGAGAGTTTATGTAACGGCCGCGTACCGGCACTTAACGCACGCACGCAGCCGCAGGAGCCAGTTGACGGTCAGTCTTTTCAACCTCTATGTCTCTCTTAGTATGATTCTGTCTTTGTCGAGACGCAAGCGGGTCCAGGGGGGGTCAAGTGCGACGTGAACCTGTCGACACGCGGATCGCCCGTATGATACCGGAGTAGATTGGAGAACGCGCTATTTTCAAATGGAGTACTAAGCTGATTTCTCTTGAATTGGTTTTAAACTTTAATACACGGTTGTTCCGAAATTTTGCAAGGGACGCAAGTCGAATAAGTTCTAGTGAGCAATTAATTGTAGATTGATAATAAAAAGTTTAATAAACATCGTTTTTTTATTATTTTTTTTTCAAGTACCTTCAAAATTATTTAATTGTCAGCGAGATATAAGAAACATTTAATTTCCTCGGTATTTAAACCTAAACAATAATCAAACATTAATTTGTATAAATTTAATTTAAAAAACACGTGTTTATATTGTAATATGCAAATGACAAAGTGAAATTGTGAATAACATTAAGGAAGATTAATATATCGAGAGTAAACACCAGTGCGCGCGCGCGCACCGCACCTCACAAAGTGAACGTATGTATATATAAAAGCGTAAGTGGATCAATTATGATTAATGAAATCGACAGGATTATATTTCATATACGCGCGGCCGCTTCCCGTTTAAATTTTTCCCTGAAATCGCTGTAATGAAGAAACTGTACACTCGTTTCGCGAACTCGTCGTTGCGAATTCTTTCGAAATCTAATTAGAAAAAAAGAATATGGCGCACGTTGGCAAATTCTCACTCCGGTTCCATTGAAAATTATATACCGTGCGAACTCGAGCATTGCGAGTGATGATGCCGTCTGAGGTTTTCACTTCCATCGCTGATAAGCTGAAAACAATTGTAGCTGTCATTAAAAAGGAGTAATTATGAATGTCAACATGAGAACGTATACATTCTGAAAGTTTGGGACTTTGAGGCAACTTCTCTCCTCTGCAGCTCCTTTTTCTTTTCTCTTTTGATAAATAGGAGCGCATTATACGCTCGAAAGTCCTTTTATCCTACTTAGAGCGTAATTTAGCTTTTTAGAAACTCTTTTAGTGCTAAAAACTAAATTGACTAATTTGAGAAGAAAGTTAGTATATATTTTCTAATGATTTATTATTATTAAAAAAAAAAAACAAAACTAACTTTTACAATAAAAACTAATTTCCAATATTAAACACGGGAATAATTTTCATCCAGACGTCGCTCAAAAAAGCGTATAAAAATAATTTTAATTGAAACCATGCTACACTGAAAAACTAAAAAAAAACTCTGTCTTAAAAGATCAGTTCTTTCAACAAAATAATGTTCAATTATAAATCTCATTCCAGACGATGCCGGCGACGGGATCAGTGCTGCGGCCGCTGCTGCTGGGCCTATGCCTCGCCGCGCTCACCTCAGCCCAGAGCCACGACGGTTTCACGCGCTTCCACGTGAAGAAGGACCGGCCTCAGACGATTGCACCGATCCGGCGTACCTTCGATACAGCTCTGCCACGTCACGAGCCGGGTTTCGACCCTGACGTGCTCAATCGTTTCCTCGAGGAGTACGCGAACAAGCTGAAACGCAGCACTACCGAGAGGAGCCCCTTCGATGACGACTCGAAGCTCGAGCACGATGGACAGGAGCTGGAGACCGGGGACAGTGGAGAGAAAAACGCGACGAATGTGCTTTCGGAAATGGTGAGGATTATTGGGGGTTGAGGGAGTGTGAAGAGTGTCGGATAGAGTTGAAATTGATTAATGAATTGTGGAGTAGCTTTGTAATTTTTTGGGACAAGTTATATTAGATCAAAAGGGATTTAAAATTAAAAATCTTTGGGAATCGATGAATAAATAAATAGGTTAATTAATTAGCTGAAATTATTTTTGCCATTGTATACTTATGTTTGTTAAAGGGACAATGTTTCAGATTAAAGTTTGAATCTGCTAAATAAATTATAAAAATAAAATAGTTTTCTCAATTAGTATGTTAGCATTCAAAAATTCAACAATATTTGATTTTCATAAACTCAATTTTATTAAAAATTCCATTTTAATAATATTAGATACTACTAATAAATCTTAACGCAATGACATGATTTAACAACATAGTCACTTAATGAACCCTTATGCAAATTCTAACTCACTTCCCGAAGATAAAATTTTTTTGTTCAATTTTTTATGCTTTCCTTTGAGGAAGAGATTTATTCCGTATCAAAAGATTGCAGGAAGTTATTTATTCAAATGCGAGCTAATACTTGTAAAACAGGTCCGATGATATACCCTTAAGACAGATCGATGAACTCACTTGATAAGCTCCTCTCTGCTCCTCTAATTTATTGTAGTTATAACTCTTGCGCTGGAAATTGCAATGCATGCCCTTACGATCATGGCTGCTTTATTTTCATGCATATAAGCCATACGCTGAGATAGCCACAATCTATATACATGTGTATATGTAAAGGCAATAATTTTCTCTTCGCGTTGCATTTGATTAAAATCCGTAAAAACGTCTTCCTAGTTGTACATTAACAGGGGCTTTATACCGTTACAGGACTTTATTTTTCCTCGTGATGTTTTATTGTTCGAGAATTTTATTATAATTACAAGTTACAAAGACATATGCCGCGCAGATCATTCATTAACGTCACATTTGTAATTTACTAGGATATTAATTAATAATTTTTTAATAATTTATAAGAAATAATGAAATGAAATAAGTAACAAAATATATAAAAATGTTACTTAATAATTTGTTGACAGTTTACGAAAATTACAATGATACTTCAGATCGTAAAATAAAAGAAGAAATGTGGTGATTCTTTAAAATTTACAAACACATTTCAGTTAATCTTCGCGTTTTACGTACTAGAGGCTGCTTACGGCTTTGGCTTTTAAATCGCCACAACGCAAAGTCACGAAGGAAACAAAAAAATTAAGCCTCGACAGCTCATAAAAACTGCACAACTGGCAAAATACGTTTCCGCGCTTTCTTCCAGATTTTTCTTAAAACATATGACCCACAAGTACCTCTCATTATTCTCGAGAGGTGAAATCGTCACAAAGTTACAGACCGTTACTACTGTACAATAATTTCAGCATGAAATATTTTTTTTTTGTTGCACCGCGAGCTTTCACGTAACGCGACCGTAAAATTGTGGCTAGTTAATTTTATAGTGTGAACTTAGTAACACAGTAACATAATTATCGACGAATGCGCCTATAATCATTTTTAAAATTATCATTAATTTTAATGTTATTTATCTTGAAAATGATGTATTAATTTTTGTTAAAGTTGCGCATTTAATTTTAGATATAAATTTTGTTAAAAAAGTGAAGTAATTAGAAAATAAAATTATTAATCAATTTTGGAATGTATTTGAGATGTTTATTTTCTCGCTAAATACCACTATTTAATTTCTGAACTAGAAAAATCAGTAGAAAAAAAATCAACCAAATAGACATAACAATTTTTTATATTTAGAAAACTATTACATTCGAACTGTCTTAAAACCTCTGAAAAAAATCCACTATTCACAAACATGCTCCAATACTTCTTTATGAAACAATAATATTATCTTACAAATAGCATTCTACATAAACTAGTTTGTTACTTCTCAATCCACATCTCCATTTTACTCATTTATCTAATCATTACGGCATCATTCCAGTCGACACTGAACGACACGGTTAAAAGGCACAAGTTCTACAACGCGAACTCCCAAGAAGACCGGAACAACGGCTGGGTGACCTTGGACGCGATACCTTGGTCGAAAAGTAAGATATCCAAGTGGCAGGCTAATCCGACAACTCAGGGTCCATGGCCCGATTCCAAGCCCTGGGATAAGCCCAGCTACAATAAGCCAGGATACAACTCGGATTTTCCGAGACCATCAAATTACGAGAGCAGTAGTAAGCCATGGTAAGAATTGTTTGTTTTCTAATTGTGTCTGACTATTATTTACCTGTATCTACTTACCGGTTGTAATTCATAGATACCTATAGTCCTTCACCGTAATGTGCATTCTCTTTTTATGAATGAAAGGTACACGTTCAATTAAATATTTAAAGTGAAAGTATCACTCTTATTAGAAAATCGAGATACGAGAGAAGATTTATCGTTTTTATATTCAAATATTAAACTTCTTCCTCAAACCCACCTTATCAAAGATTAATCATTTCTGTTGACTCTACATTTATCCACGTTTTACATTCCAAAAAAAAACGACCAACAGATAACACCAACCATACAATCACCCTTAATCTCCCTATAAAATGTAAATAGACTTCGCCATCCGTCACCCTTCACTCCCCAGCTATCCACCAATCAAGCCTGCACATACAACCTTCAATTTTCCAACTAACGCCGTTCCTTCCGCAGGCAAAACAAGAAACCACACTGGTCGGACAACTCACCCGCGGCATCTAGCAAGCCCTGGTACTCGGACAGGCCACGGCCGCAGCAGCAGGACAGACCCTCGTACCCGGCGATCGACAAGTACGAGGACAATCCCAATCAGGCCCAGAAGTGGCCGCCTGAGCGTCCGTCCTGGGACCGCTACGGAGATTCTTCCCGTCCGTCCGATATTATTACCGATAATGGGCCGCCGAACTTTCCCAGCGGCAGTAATTGGGAGAGACCGGCACAGAGGTGACGTTTAATTGTAGTCTGGATTAGCATGAGATATGATTTTTATTTTTATAAATAGAATGGCTACTTATATATAGCTCACGAACGAGCTATAAAAGAATACTACAAAGGAAGGGAAAATGTTTGAATTTTGAAGATAATTTTTGGAATAGTCGCAATTTTTTCTTTCAATTTACTTTTTTAATAAAATTTTTAATAAAAAAAAAATTAAAATTACAAAGGTTATTTTAAATATATTAAATTTAAATTAAATTTATTCTAGAAGCTATTAAATTTAATATAGGAATACAAGAAACAAATTCAAACAACTTTGTATACTTTTTTTTGTCTTTATTTTTTTCTTCACCTGGTTTTGATAAAGATCTAAATTAAACACTACATAAATCTCATTCCAACCAAACGAATCTTCCATAGACCGAGCTACACCCACCATACCGAGAGCTACATGAGCGAGCACGGCAGCGGCAGCGGCTGGCACGACCGTAACGACTTCCCCAGCGGCAACAACAACAACAACAACAACAACAACAACAACAACTACGGCCGACCTGGCGACGACAATGCCAGCGGCTACTACGACCGTCCGAATTTCTCTCACTACAAGTACCCAGCCTCGAGCCACGATCGTCCCCCGAACCATCCGTCCAGCGGCGACGGCCAGTGGGTCCTATTATCCACCAACCGCGGCTACTCCAAGTCTAGACAACGGTCTATCAAATTGGACGCGCTGCTGTCGGCCGCTCGGGCAGGTAATAATGGCAGCCAGAACAGCGGCGAGAAGAAACAGACGAACGGTGACAATGAAGAGGAGGTGCCCGCCGTGACCTCGAAAAGGCAGGTGAGGATGGGTGTCTAGGGTTTAGCTTGGAAGGACTTTTGAACGACGCGCCGGGGGTAGGGAGATGTGGAATTGACGAGCGATCTTTGTTTTTTGGAAATTGTTTTTTTTATTGAGATGTTGCGTTGTTAGCTTTTTAAATGATATTCGGTAGTAAAATTTTCAAGTTTATGTAAAAAGTAATGAAGTGAGCCGAGGTATCGGAGTCACGTAATTTAGTAGGTTTTGTAATATTGCATGACTAACAGCAATGGAAACTTAAAACATTGATTAAACACTTGAGAATTTTACTATTTGAAGAACAAATTTGGTACTCAAGATCGTGGAAAATTTTACATTTCCTATAATTTTTTTTACTTTAACTTCAATTATTTATTATGGAAAAATTTTTCCTCTCACTAAATACATTTCAAACTTATTTTATTGGAAAAACTAGACTATCTAATATAAAATGCTTTTTATAAACGTAGTTTTAATTTGATTAGTAGATTTGACTTTCTGAAAATTTAAATTGCTTCTAAAATGATTATTTTAATTAGTCTTCAAAATATATTTAAATAGATTTTTTTTTATTTCTTTTTTTTTGTCATAACTTTTAAAACATTCAAGGAAAATTCTTTTTGTTTGAGAGTCCTTTCAAAGTACTAACCAACAATTTACTAATGGTAATTATTAAAAAATATGTATTATAAATTTATAATATGCATGAAAAAGTTGGAATCGTTAATATGTACAAAGTAAATTTTTAACAAACTTACATTTCTAATGGTATAATAATAATATTTTTCTCGGTATTAGACAATGCGTTCACTAGTTTCTATGGAAAATACTTTCTTTTGTATATAATACACATTCGAATAACAGTAAAATGGCTAGAATTGATATTAATCTTTTCATGTAACGGAAATATTCTTTGTGAGCATACATACAAAAGAGTAAATATTTGTCACGCTCCTTTTGCATGAATACGGATATTAAAATAAACACTAGAATATAAAATAATGCTGCATGTTCCTAACAGATAAAGGAATGTATATAAAGAGTATATATTTTTATTCATCAAATTCTTTAGTATTTTTCATAGCAGATAGTAATGATTTATACAAAAAGTATAAGAATAAATAAAAATATACAAAATTATTTTATTTGACGATTCGCTTTTTATATTGTCATGTTATACAATCTAATGGATGAATTCGGAATTGATAAAGTCAGCACACCGTGATATAAAATTGACAACTATTTTCACAGTGATGAAGCACTACCGCATATACGTATAATACGTTCACTTTTTTCTTAATTTTTTTCTTTTCTAATTCTAAATTGGTTTCAAGAGAACATCTCACTTACATCATTCTAATCGTCGATAGAAAAGATATACTCAAAAGAAGACCGCGCAAATCTGCTTTATCATTGTGAGAACTATCATTAACTGTCGGTCACTAAATAGTCGGCTTCCCAAAAGATCAAAGTAGAACGAATCGGTGAAAATAGCCGTTTAATTAGACTTTTTATTAACAATGAATTCGACAATTAGTAAAATCATTAGCTTGGAAAATTCTTGCAGTAATTTTATTTAGCCTTTCTAGAAAAATATTTAAATTTTTATATGAAAACCCCAATTGCGCTACTCATACATATGTCAAGTTTAAAAAAAAAACACACAGCATCCCAACGTTTCCAACATCCTTCAAACCTCATCACCTCAGTACCGCCAAATAAATCGTGCCGCGCGCAATGTTCGCCCGCAGGTCCGCCTAACCGTGCTGCCGTCGATCAACGGCACGAACACGACGACGTCGCACGGCGGACTGCTGGAGGTCGAGCGCACCTTCAAGACCGTCGACCAGAGCCAGAAGGAGTACGAGATGGAGAAGACGTCAGCGAGCGCGAGTACTCCGCGCAATCAAACAGCGAGACCGCATCAGGCCCGTCCTCTCGCCGGCACGGTGGTGCTGAACAGGCGTCCGATCAGGAACACCCTGGCCGGAGGTGGTGCGCCCTCGAATACGGCCGTGCTGGCGGCTGTGGGTGCGGGAATGTTACCCGCTACCATGGCTATGATGATACCCATGATGCTGGGTAAGAGGAGGAGGAGGAGGTCTGTTGACGGGGAAGAGATGGTGAGGTATCTCAGGGTGCCGAAAGAGGTGCTCGAGGCGCAGAGGAGGATGGGAATGTGAGTGGGTGTATAGCTGTATTGTCGACGTTTCGACGATGACTGTAGCGGATAGAAACGCCGATAATACAGGTGCCTATATGACGAGGAAGTTTGTTTGAAGATATATTGCTATATTTTGACTCGTAAAAATAATTAATTTGGGTAATCATTTTTGTTACTTCGGTTGTACTTAGTAAAACACATCGTTACAATGCGTATAATGTTATTGAAAATAATTGTGATTGTTTGTTGGCTTTGAAAAATCGAAGTAGTACTAATGAATTTCCCATTAAAATGAAAATATAAGATTTGAAAGCATGATATTATATAGCAGTATTTTATCAAACAAATTTTGAAAATGTACAGGGAATTGGATTGAACATTTTATAATTTTCTAACGGTACCAGACAAAGTAGCATTTAAAATTGTGATCGTAATTAATTAACTTATTCAGATTTATAGTATGACACGTATTTATTTTTTTCATACGAATGATATTTAAAAATTCACTTTTTAATGTTATCGATTTTTTAATAATCATCTAAAAACAACTGCTACTGAAAATTATATTTATGCAACACAATTATTGTTATTTAATGATTTATATTTAAAGCGCCATACTCGTTATTCAAAGCTTCAACATCATGAGTATTATACTAAAATTTTAATTAAAAAGTTCGTTAAAATATCTTATGCAACCATGAAAATTAAATTACGGATATCATTTTTTAGAAACATTTTTTCATTAATATTTGAATATGACGGAGAGTAATTGAAAGATATTATATTTTTATAATAGAATTGAAAAGTCAAACGCGTTATTAACTAATTATTAAAACGCTCATTTCGTCATGGTTGTAAATTTATAAGCTTGTAAAATACTATTAATACTCATATAATGTGTTCATTTAGCTAATAATAAAAATGCTTGCATCATTTATGTTCTTCCAATATGAAATAACTGTTTTGCGTGGTCGCTAAACTTTTCTGAAAAATTTCGAAATGTTTTGTCTGTAAATAGTACAAAAACTGAAACTTCCCAGCAGCGTCCAAAGCTTATGTGTTAATTTTATTATATTAGCTTCAATTGTTATTTATAATTTTTTCACTTGTTCATTTTATACTCTTTATTAATAATATGTAATCATCAAGTTTACAACACATATTGTTTTATTTATCACTTATTTATAATATTATATATTATATTTTATTATTTATATCGCATTATTTATTAACAATGTAACTATAAGACTATGAAAAACATTTTATATTATGTAAAAAAAAGAATAAAATGAATTTTTAAGCCAACTTCTGCGTTTATATATGTACATAATGACGTTAGAAATGTTGAATTACTTATTATTTTTATTTATGAAAGAATGAATGACTATGTAATTGGTCTGACGATTATACATCTTGTTTACATTCTTAAATAACCAGAAAAAGATTATAAGCATCCAAATAAGACAAACTTTTAAACAAAAATCGCAGTCAAAAAACTTTCATAAAATACAATCAAGTAAAACGTTATACTATTCGAGATTCAAGTTGACATAAATTTTTCTGGTTATTTTTATTACCAATATAGTGTCATGCGTTCGCTTAAACTACTTAAATTACTATAATACATTCACTCTCTAATATTCAGAGTTGTGCAAAGATCCTACTCGAGCACATGAAAAGTGACCTTTCACCGAAAAACTACCCCATTAAATTGTCGAGTCTGTCTTTAGTGCAACTCTAAATTTGGTGAGCCTTAAGATTACTTTTCGATGAAAATACGTATAAAAATACATGCCAATAAATGTTTTAAAAAATTAGAACAAATAATGATTTGGTAAGTATCGCGATCATTATGACAATTTCGTCGACGCCTTTCGTTATGAATTATTATTTTCTCTTCGATCAACTAATTAATTATTTTTTAAATAAATAATTAACTAATCAATTATTCAAATGTAGGTTCGTTGAAATAGGATTACTCTGTATTAAACCTTTTCTGCGTATTAATGACCTACAAATAAAAAATTTTAACTATCATTTTCTATACTCATGATTAGAAAAATTTAATACTGACGATGAGTTTTTTCACGATAAATCGCTTCCGTTGCTCAATTTTTCGACAATGCGCATACGGTAAATCCTATTTAACGAACCTAACGATCGATCGATCGATCAATCTGTCATTAAAAAGAAAATTGATCGATCGATCAATCACGCGAAAATCTCCACAAAACAAAGTCCTCATCACTCCTCGCCGTTGAACCTCTTCTGTATGTGTCCGATGTACCTGGCGAAGTTTTCGCTCGCGTGTTTCAAGATGGTGAGACCGAGCCTCAGCTTGATCTCAGCTATTCTTTTCGCAATGCCAAAGATATCCATGCCACCCGACGCAGCGGGTTTCGGTTTCGCTGTTGTCTTTACGTTCTCGCGCCAGTCGAGCGTCGTCTCCGACAAATCGTCAATGTCCGTTGCATCAGTCTTGGACGCTGACGTAGATGTTCTTGTGGTTGTGGTGCTGGTGGCAGTTTTGGCTATCGTAGACGTCGAAGAGGAACTCGAAGTGTGCTTATCAGATTTATCGGTTAAAGTTGCCGTCGTAGTACTAGTCGTTGTACCGCTGTAAGAACATACATTATAACATAAAATGTTTACTAATTATTTTGGGGATTCAAAATATTCTTTAAAATTTTAAGAAATTCAATTTAAGATTAATTTTTGTTTATTTATCATATTAAAAATTTTCTACAAAAAGCATATTTTTTATTTATTTATTTAGAAAATATTATAGATAATTTTATTTATTTTTTTTAATCTTTAAAAAATATTAAATTTAAAATAAATATTGAATGTTAACTTTTAAAAAATACAGTACCTTGGACTAGCACTCTTCACAGTCGTAGTAGTAGTCGTCGTCGACGTAACCTTAGCCGCGTCTTTCGCAGAATGGTCCTTCGGATTAGCCTTCGTCGCTACTGACTCAGTCTTCTTCATTTCGTGCTTCTTCTTGAGATGCTCTTTCCCTGGCAGCGCCTCATCAATGATGTCCAGAATTTCGTTACTCAGATCCTCCTCCTCTTCCTCCTCCTTGCGCTCCTTTTCGATCTCACTCTTGGACGGTATCACTTGAATAACCGAGCTTCTTTCGATCCTCGGCGCCTTGAACCTCGGTATCGCCAACGGCACGAACGAGCTAATATCTGGCAAGATATTCCTCTTTCTGCGAACCTGTGGTGCAGCATCAGTTTCATCAAACTTCATTGATCTCGGGCCATGTTCCACGGCCACGGCTGTCGGGGCGATCTCCATCTCCTCGTAGCCATCGGCGGAACGCTGGGGCTCCTCAGTCTCAAGTGGATTAGATACCAGAGCGGCGGGATTCCCGAGACTCTCGAGCGCCGGCGAAGTGAGAGGCGAAAGCGGCATGTTATCCGCGGCATAGTTGTCGCTCGCTGGCTGTTGGTATTGCATGATGCGGTCTCCTTTCTCTTCCATCGGTGGCGCGTCGACCAGTGTATCTGGCAGGGTGGTCACTGCGTCTACTACTTTATCGGCGTCGCTGGTGGAATACTCCTTGGGTATGTTACCAACGACAAATTGCCGATTGTTGCCAATCGCTGACTTACCGACCGACGATGCGAAATCGGCGGGTTTCAGCTGCTGCAGACGCTGGCGCTCATAGTAGTTCGGAGTCGTGGGTACGTCTGGGTAGCGGAATTCGGTGTTGCGGTAGTTGACGTCGTAGGACGTAGTTTCCACCGGTCTGTAGATTACTCGATTTCCTTGGGGTTTAGGGACGGGAGTGGGATACCTAGTTGATTGCTGAGGAGTCTGTTCCGGTCCCGTGTACCTGTAGTAATTGGAATTTTTGTCAACGGGATTGTATTTGGTTTCGTGATGCTGACCACCTGTCATGCCAGAGTACACTTTAGATAGAACCTCCTCTTCGCTCAACCCGTAATTACCGCCATACTCGTCTAAATTGTACTTGTAGTTTGGCTCAACGTCATAGTTTCTGCGAGCGATTGCACCACCAAACGGATACAGGAAATAGGAAGCCAATCCAAGACCCAAACCTACGAGAGACATAACGCCTACACTAGGCATAACCTCTCTACTCAAAAAATTGTAAATCTGAGTACCGATTGGCTTTTGGACCTGAGTTTGACCGGGCTTCTTCTTTTTGGAAGGCGGAGCTTTGGACTCAGGCTCGATTTTAGACTCCTGAAGATCCGACAGTGTAGGATCGTTTAAATCTAATAAGTCCATCAGTGTAGTACCTTCATCATCATCTGAAATATCAGATGGCGTGGCAAGAGTTGTGGTTGTAGTGGAGGGCTTGCGTCTGCGAGTTTTGTTCTTCTTGCGTTTGTTAGATGGTCGAGGTCTTTTGGTGGTTGTCGTAGACGAGGACAATATGCTTTCACTCGATGTCTGGACTTCAACATTAGGATTGAAATCGAATTTTACATCAATTTTAGAATTTTCTAAATCTGGCTCAGTAATATCTGTACTTTGGTCCGAACTAGTGTCTTCGAATTTTTCAATTGTCAATACTGGAGGATTGACTCGAATTGGCTGAATCTCGATCTTTGTAGTATCATCGATTGGTCTCTTTGAATGAACTTTAAGAATATTGTTAATACGAGTAGGAGTTGGAAGTTTTATTCCTGATGATTCTGAATTGGAGAAGTTGGTTTTTGAAACGATTGCTGGTGATGGTTTTACAGTGGTGGTTGAAGTAGAAGTGGTTTGCTTTTGTGAATCTGTCAATACAGAAGCTTTAATTTTGGTAATAAAATAAGGCTTCTCTGTAGTCTCAGTTCGATTTTGAATTGAATTACTGAGTGGTTTAAGTGTAACCTTTTCAATCTTTGATGTACTTGTTACAGTGTCGTTTTTGTTTATAGGTGGCCGTCTCGTTGTTATAGGCTTTATTCTACTAGAAATATTAGCTTTAGATGGTTTAATTATCTTTGTCGGTGTAGTTTTTGGTTTTGGGGTGGTGCTCATTTTTACAGAAGTCTTTTTCGTAGGTGACGGTGATTTTGTTGTCATAGGCATTGATGCTGTGGTATGCTGGTTTTGCGGCTTCTTTTCCATGGGCTCAGATTCCTCAACATCATTTTCAATGGATGCCGTTGACAAAGTTGTGCTGACTTTTACAAAATTAGAAGTTGTAGTTGCATTAGAATTCTTTACAGTCTTCGTTGTTGAAATGGATGGTTCGGTAGTTTTTTCAACAGGTGACGTAGTTTGCTTTGTTTCAGTCTTTTTTATTGGTTTATTGTGAGTAGTACTTTGTTTAATAATATTCGAGGGCAGTTTTGTACTTGGCGATGAAAGAATTTGATTACTTTGGATGTCAATTTTGACCTCAGATACGTTATTACCCTCCGTCGTTGTAGCTGGGGGATAGAGTTGAATCCAAGTTGAAAGCATACTAGCGGTTGTTGGTTGATTCTTTTGCACAATGGCTGCCGTGGCCAACTCTTTTTCAATTTCTTCTTCGGTCATGGCCATAGCATGTCCTGGATTGGATAACTCAAAATGGCCAAATTTAGAATTTACGGGAATACCGAATTTCATTTTTCCAGAATCATCTTCGTTATTGTTGACATCACTCTCAGAATCCTCAATTCTTGTGGAAAGGTGAACAACCTGCATGGGTGTTTCGATCCTCACTATCTTTTCTTCGGGAACATGAACCAGATCCTCATGATTTCCTGTAGCATTCAATAATTGAGTAGCAACTGTTCGCATTGATTGATCCATGTTACGGATGTCCTTTAGACCTCGAGGCTGCTCTTTTCTGTAAATAAAAAAATAGTAATGAATAAACTAATAAAATATTATTTTCTCTTATTCTATTTAATATTTAATAATATCTGCTCGGAAATAAGTATCTATATCCAATTCTACAGAATTCTACTTCTTTTTTATTATGACTTAGGTCATTTACATATGAAGATAAAGTATTTAAAAAAAAAAAGAAAAATTATAATGACTACTTTTGACAGAAAACGTATAAAATAAACATTATTATTTAGATCTCATTATAGAGCCATTGTCAGTGAAAACCAAAGAGACATTTAGAGCACTTGAATGTATCTAGTGAAAGTAGCAAAAATTTATTCCTATTTTCGTTGTTATTACCTTAAAATTATTTATTTGAAAGTATGAGATTCACCACCTGTCATAATATTTCTTATTTATATCTAACTAGGTCAAATACATTCAGATACATCTAGCTATGTCGCTGGCTGAAAATTTCTAATGGTTTTTTGTATCATATTTTTTCGACTCTAGTTCTATTCACAACCGTTTCTTAATTTTGATTTTCAATTTCTAAATAATTGATAGTGAACAACAGTCATAATTAATTCCAAATAATTAGTTTAATATTTTTTTCTAATGATTAAAGTAGAAACTGCTTTGCGTTTGTTTGCCTCTTTTCTGACTTTTAACCATCTTAATAAATTTAAAACGCCATGGAACTAGCGGATTATACGCTTTTTTTTAAATATTAGTAAATTAATAAATTAAGTTCATAATAGTTAATTAAAATTCACTTGAATATAAAAACAAGTAAATAACCTAAAGTTAGCGCTATTAGTTAAGAATATTAGACCAACGAGAACATGAATAAAAATGCAACACTGCTTGAATCTTCAATTAAAGATTTTTGCCATAATCTTTTCTTACAAATGGTGCATTTATACGAGTAGTCACTAAAGTGCGCTATACGCGTAGATGGCTCGATTCACTTCGCTTCGCTTTATCATGCATACATGAAATTTTTTCGCCAATGTATGAGAATTTTTTCCATCAGTCAATATGGCCACCTTCAATTTCAATAGGGCGACCAGTAGTTCGATAATAATTGATATTTCTCTATTATAAGGAGTAGGGGTGGTTCGAGTAGTTCGAAGATTTCTGCCTATTTTTTTATAAAACTTGAATAAAATTATATAAATGATAAAATTACGCTCTGAAATCACCCA
>JAPYZO010005194.1:0-10485 GCA_030522905.1 Torymus flavipes | reverse complement strand
CTTAAATTATAGGTAATTGTATAACTTAATAATAAAAAAAGTTTGAACTCTTAAAATTATATATTGGCTTTGTTATTAAAGAATTAATACAATAGCTTTATTTTTCAGGTTCAACCATGGCTTGTCCCCTTAAGTCGGTTAGAAAAAAAAGAAAAATATGGAAAAATCGAAATTTTTTTTTTCGTCGCTGGTTTTGGAGATGGGTCGGATGTAAGCGCATTTTCTTGAAGGACTTCAAATTACCTATCAATTCATATGTTTGTCAACCCGATCGGGTAATATTAAGTCGGTTAAAAAAAAAAAAGAGTAATATGGAAAAATCGAAATTTTTTTTTTCGACGCTGGTTTTGGAGATCGGTCGGATGTATGAAAGAACTTGAAATTACCTATCAATTTATATTTTTGTCGGTCCGGTCGGGTAATATTAAGTCGGTTAAAAAAAAAAAAAATGAATGTTGCACTCTTAATCCACTCTTAAAAGAATAATAGCCGGAACTAGCGGCTCATTTAAAGACTAGACGTGATTGGTTATTCGAAAAATGCGTAATATAATTGAATATTTTAGATTTAAAATGTGCTGGATTTGAATTTTGAAACTCAAGTATTTATAGAACGTCTAAATAATTAAACTGTAATGGAAAACATTTCATTTTTTGCTTAAAAGATGTATCTAATTATCTTATCATTTAAACTATTTAAAACTAAATCATAGTAATAAATAGTGCCCATAATTTAAAAAAAAAAAACAATAGTACGCGCGAAGCGCGTTTGAATTTTGCTAGTATATTAAAATATACAATTAAAAAGATTATTTCATGGAATTCATCAATTCTTTACACAAATCGGATGGCCATTCTTTGTCCTCATGTTATGTGAGACAGCAGTAGTCGCCGTCAGCTTTTCATTTTCATCGTAGAAGCATTCTTCGTATTGTTGTCATAATTTTATAATCCTACCACTCTCCTCTTCATTCATATGATCCAACCTTATGCGCATTGTCATTTTTTGATGGTGATTCACTTTAACAGCTTTACATCTATCTGGCATATTTTTTAAATAATCGATTTAAAATTTAGAAGTGCTAAAAATTTGGATTGGTTTATGTAAGTTATGTTCGTGCCCAAATTCTGTAAACACAAGAAAGTACTGAAATGAATTGTAGTCAAGTACCCATAAGTTAACTCGACTGACATCCCGGTTGAAAAGATCCGATAGAGCCAGATAAAAAGGGTGCAGAAACCTAATATCCTATGCTGTTTCTGCACCCGAATTTGTATATTTTTATTAGTTTTTATCGGACCTTTTCAACGGGATCGTTTATGGTATTTTGTTAAACGTGCTTCTATATCATCTAAATCAAAATGCATGAAGTGTGAATGATAAGGCTCGTTAATGCCATTTATAAATGTATTTTTCGCTACATTTTTTAAAAATGCGTTCTTTATAGCAATTGAATTTGGATCTTGAATATTGAATTGTATGTGTTCTTTTAATTTTTTTAAACGAATTTTAATCTCATCTGCGTATTTTTCATACGATTGATTTGATAATTGGTAGGAAGTTCTCAGCTTGCTAAATAACATTCCTCTGAGCTGGGATTTTTATATCTATTAATCAAAAGTACCTTACAGTCGGCATAAGTCGTCGGATTATTCGCGACTATTAAGTCTAACGCATCACCGCGGATTCTTGACTTAATAAAGGCAAATAATGATACATTTATTGCATTATCATTAATTGCTATATTTTCCTCAAATTTATCACATGTTTGAATAAAGTGTAATAGGAGCTTTGTGCCTCCTTCATACATGGGGATCGCGTCACGCCATATAGTTAGTCTTAGTTTAAATTGTTCTAATATAACTTCGTTTGTCATTTTATTATTATCTCTTTTTTTAAAGTGTACTGTGTAAAGGTGGACTCCGAACTTGACGTAGTAGGCTCCATGATAATGGGTTTAAACCCTAGCTGTTTTCTCTCCAATGATTTCTGTCACAAAGTCGGAGGAGAATCTCGATTCTACAGTTATGTTGTGTGTCCGAAAAATAACCGAAAGGATTTGGTTCTCAGTCACACAACTACCTCACTCGATCAAATAAGCTAAGTAAGAATTATGTGTAAGTCTTTTATTAATACGTCTTTACAGATTGAAAGCCCAGCAGAGACTGCTTCGTCGCCGGTGCGAGAGTTCGATGATTAGTACATGCACTCATTGTTCTATACTATATCAATCGCGTCGATCTGAGTGACAGGCAGACCTTTGACGACCGCCTAACCCACCCCGTTCCGAATTCTGATTGATCAATAGCACTGCGCACACGCAAGTTATTGGCTATTTCTTCCAATACCGGGATACCGATCTTCCTGATTATTCGAGTAGAAGACGTGTCTGTCTTCTTGTGTCCCGGTACGCCACGAATTATCTAACAGACCAAGACTCGCCGCTTCCATCCGGCGTGACCGCTATTACTATCGTCGTGCACATACGTGTACCTGGAGTCAGCAGAGAAACGGAACGAGGAGTTTAAGGATATCTTGGCTCTTCCTGTATCTACCGTCGTGCATACACGAGGTAGGGGGGAAAAGACTCGGCCCATCGTAGTCCACTAGTGTACGAGCACACACGTCACTAGGGGAACACGAACTAACGTTAGGCATACGACATAAGGAACACTGGAACACGAGCTGTCCCTGCCGTCGTGCACACACAAAGCAGCGACAGACAAACCCTCCGGAACAAGACTAACCCAGGCCTCGTGCACACACGTCTCTAGGTGAGTGCTTGTAAGGGTTCATAGACAATGGAACACCGGAATCAGTCATGGGTCTACCAGTCTCTTACACAGTCCTGTAAGCGGAACAGGAACGCCGAGTTTCCTGGCTGACGTACACGACATAGATGAACCAACAAATATCCAGCCCGTTTCATACCCCAGCGCGAGACTCCGAGCGACAAACGCCCACCGCGAGAGGGCGTTAATGTGCGATTCGACAAGCGATCCGAAGTAAGTGTGTGACCCCCGGGAGCCGTACGGTAACCTTTGGATGAGCTCCACCCCTCCCATCATGAGTTTCGGACCTCCGAATTCAAGGATGGCCACCTTATTTAGTAGCCACTCCTTTGACCTTTGGTCGGAGGCCTCGAAGACGAAGATGCCCCCTTTCCCGAACGATGTCTCCATTCTGGGCATCGGTTCGGGGTGCGTCATCTTAGCTAGTTCCCTAAAACTGGCCCTGTGACAGTAGTGTCTCGGGGTATTCTTCTGCCGTTGCTATCATGGTCAGGGGGTTCGTCCTCTGGGCACCAGTAAGCCCGACCTCGTCGGTGGTATCTTTTTGGGGTGCCACCGATGGAACCTTGCGCTCCGCCGTCTTCCGACCGCCTCCCATGGTTGACCTGCGTTCCTCCATGTGGACCGGGCTTCTAGAGCCCCAGTCCCCATGGGGCGCACGGTCCGCTCTCCGCGGCCTCTTGTCGTCCCGATGGGCCGAGGGTGAGGTGTCATTCTTTCCCTTTTTCCTCTTCGAATCCCCCCGGAACCGAGTTTTTCGTCTCTGACCTTGCTGTAAGGGGGTCTGAGATTGCCCTCTGCCTCTCTTCCCAGCTTGGCCAATTTCTTACGGTATGAACTGTTTTTTTGTGTGTAGGTGTGGTCCGAAGAACACTACCTCTTCTTTCTGCGACGCCGCCGGTTCGTCCTGGGTGGATTCTCCTCCGACTACCAAAGTAGAAGGGGCGATGACCTCAGGAGTCCCCGACGCTTCCTCTGGTGTACCGGAGTATGGGGCGTTGGGGATTGACTCCCCACATCCTCCATCTTTTCAGTCGCCTCCCTAAGTTTAGTTATCAAATATTTTTCCATTTGAGTCCCACGAGTAGCTAGGGAAGTAAAGGTCCACCGCCACAGAGCCCCGCGTGTGCCGGTAAGGCGACTAATATACTCAGAAGTTGCACCAGGTGCCTCTGAGGCTCCCTTAGAAACCCTCCATTACCCCGAGGGCCACGAATCTACATCGGCAGGGGTCGCCTGACACCTTCAGATCAGGGGATGTATCTGCTTATCCCATCCAGACCACCACCTTGAATGGGGCTGCTTGTTGGTCGTCAGCGTGATCCGGCCCAGTCCAGGCGGTAGCCGAGACTTACCTGCCCTACACTCACCTGGACGAACTCTGTTACGAGTTGCCAACACATTTACACCAGATCTCCCGTTTATAGGGGGCCCCCACACACACCAGGACTACCCGTTTATAGGGCGCCACATACATGCAGCTTTGCCTTCCCACACTAATTGAGCCTACCCACCACCCCTACAGCCCCTAGGGGAGGATAGCCTCTAAAGTCTAAAATTTTTGAGTTACATAAAATTATAAAAGTTTCTGGGATTTGGTCACATGTTTTATAACTTTAATCTTTATATTTCTTCCAACACAGCCTAGTCGTATCCTTCCATATCTTTGTGATTCAATAACTTATGTTTATACGTAACCTATAACTTTTTGAGGACTTTCCCTTCACGGCTAAAGTTACCCAGGTATATGCCTGTATGCCCCTGTGGAATCAATCTTATTTAGGAAAACGCGTCCCAAGATGATCGGGTGTTTTAGAATGATCTTAGTTTGGATGTCCATATCATATTATATAGACATATCAAAACATTATCATACCACACGTTTCAATAATTTTGGCAGAAGGCAGTTGTTATCCCACCAATCACGAAAAGTCACAAAGGTAAATACGCAACCATCGCTGCTTAAAGGTGATCCGCCAAGGTTGGGACTACACTCACCGCCGAAGCGTCGGTACTACTTTCTGCTATTATTACCCGTGTTACCTACTAAGCCTTATATAATCACGCATGAATTTATATTGTTATACTTCGCTAATGCCTGAACTATTTGTCATTTCAATCATGCTTTGCACTTGTGCATTGTGATTGCTTTCTACATATTTTATTCCTATTACTTATATAAATTTATTTACTTGAACGATGTAAATGCATCACCTAAAGACCTTTGTCTTATGATTATTTCTTCAACAGTAATTATCAGTATTTTATAATTATTAATTTTAGTTAATGGACATACGTTCTCGACTGCACAGAAAAATCTTAGGTTCATTTTGAAATATTCAACTATCAACAGAAATCATAAAAATTTATCACTGTTTTTAGCTTACACGAAGTGATTGATTGCCATACATTTTCTAAAAAGACTAGTATCAGAAATGTGAACAATGTAAAGACATACTCGATTTCCATTATCCAAATCCATAGGCTCAGTAAAAATACTCCAATATTTTGTCTACATTTTAAATAAAATAATAAATAATTGTCTTGTCTTTTCCAGACTGCATCACAGCATCAACAGCCTCTGATTAATCCTATCCCACCTGGATACGCTTACTTTTATGGAGGTGGTATTATGCCAGCTAGTGGATTTCAATATGGAACTCCAGCAATATATCCAGTAAGTATGATCAACAGTTATTTAATTGCATCCTGACTGGGAGAGCTTTGTGACGGAAAAAATACATATATGGGCAAACCGACCGCACTTTTAACTCGTGTGTGCCTTTTTTTTTTAATTAATTTACTGCTGTTTATTAGTGTTCCATGGTCCGTGAAAATCATCATTTTTTTAAACTAATTTCTGGTGTGTCTAACGAAATTCAAATTTATTTTGAAAAAATTGAATAGGAAAATTCGTGTACCACAGTTTTACATGCATAATCATACACTACAAAAAAAACTATGTTCAAACACGAAAAGCACCCCGTTTTAATTATTATTTGGGGTACCTAGAACCGAAAAGAATAAGTTTTGTGTAATGTGTTTCAACGTTAAATTCTGAAATTGGTTTTAAGCTTAAAGTTAAAAGTTTCGGAGAAATGCTCATATATGCTTAAATTCGTACATGAGGGTAGATATTTGAGGTTTATGATGTTTCCTTTTAGATAAAAAATGCTTATTCTCTATCTTTTAGACGAAAGTAGGTAGTCCCGCCATTCGGTTAGAAGAAGTAGCACTTTTACCCATTGCTGAAACGCCTGAAACAGTTGCCACGAGACAGTTGCCGCGCGTAAGTCGCGGGATTGTGTAACTTCGGCGCGCAATTATACCCATCGGTAAATAGCACGTCGTTCTCACGATTGTCGCTGCTGCCTAATCAAAACTTTTTCCGAGTAGTATGAGGGATACGATGCGTGTTATGCTATTAGCAAGGTGGTGCCACTTCCTAATCGAACAAGTTCAACACGTTTGAGTAGCTTAACCTACACACTACGTCTTTTTGTACACAAGTGAATAGTATAGTAAAAAATAGATAAAAAATCTTTCGATAACAACATATGGTTGATTCAACTTTGGAATATAATATTAATGCTTTACAGAAGATTGCAGGAATCTCACGAGTAATATTACAATAATTAATGCTGGAATCTTTCGTAAAAGCTTCAGGAAAGATTACATAAAGCTCTTTGAAAGTTATACAGAGCATCAAAGCTGCCAGCGAAAAATTTCGAGAAATCTTGCAGTGGAAGATTGCTTCAATCTTATAGGAATCAAAGTGTAACACATTACAATAATTAATGCTGGAATCTTTCGTAAAAGCTTCAGGAAAGATTACATAAAGCTCTTTGAAAGTTATACAGAGCATCAAAGCTGCCAGCGGAAAATTTCAAGAAATCTTGCAGTGGAAGATTGCTTCAATCTTATAGGAATCAAAGTTTAACATACATTAAAATTACATTTATAATATTTTAAGAAAGCTTCCCGTGAGTTTTACGAAAAGTAACCTAATAAATTCAAAACACCTTACTTTTAAATATTCTATGAAAACTTAAATGATGCTTGCAGGAATGTTACAAGTAATATTACAAAAAACTTTGCTGGAATCTTACATGGAAGCTTCACGAAATATTGCACGAAGCTTTTTAAAAGTTATAATTATTACTTTGTGTAAAAGCCTTGCAGAAAGTTTTCAAATCATCTTCAAAAAAGCTTCCAGTGAAATATTTCACTCAACATTGTAGAAATATTTCTAAAAAGACGGCAGGGTGCTTCTAAAAATATTTCAGATTGATTACAAAAATCCTATGATTAAGTTGAATCGGAAGCTTGTTGGAGAACCGTAAATTGATATTTTAAGATAGCTCCCCGACAGTTTTACGAAAGGTAACGAAATTGATACAACATATTATACCTTGAAAGATCGTATAAAAGCTCCACGGAAAGCTTACCGGAATCTCACAACTAATTTTAAAAAAACTTTTGTAGAATTTTACATGGAAGCTTTACGAAAGATGACATGAAGTTCTTTAAAAGTTATAATTATTACTTTGTGTAATAAGCTTGCAGGAATCTCACAAGTAAATTAAAAAAAACTTTTGTGGAATCTTACATGGAAGCTTTACGAAAAATTGCATGAAGCTCATTGAAAGTTATAATTGTTACTTTGCGTAATAAGCTTAAGGAAAGCTTCCAGAACATACTTTAATATCCTTTTTGAGAGATATCTCATTCCATGTATTCTTTCCAGCAAGATTGTGGAAAAGGTTCCAATTACTCGACTGTGAAATTGACATACAAGTTTTAGGCAAGATTCCGGAAATATCACAAGCAATATTATAAAAATGAGTGCTGAAATATTTTATGGAAACTTCACGAAAGATTACATAAAGCTCTTTAAAAGTTGTAACTGTTACTTAACCCCACATAACATGAAAGATTGCCAACAAATATCTATGAAATATTACAACGTAAAGCCCGGCAGTCCTTTTCTTAGGTAACTAAAACTTTTAGTAAGATTGCACTAGAAGACTCCATGAAAGCTTCCCGCAAGATTGACGGTATATTACTAACGAAATTTCAAATGTGTAACTCTAAAATATTAGACGAAAGCTTTCAGGAATCATGCGGACACCTTACATGGAATATTTCAGAAACTATTACAGGAACCTTCCGTAAAAGGCAACAGAAAGATTCCAGTAAGGTTTTCATAGGAAGACAGAATCATCAACCGCTTACGGGCAGATTTCAAAATAGATTCCAGAATCATTCCATTAAATATTGTACTGAACATTCACAAAACTTTCAAAAAAGATCTAAGCTCGTTTGAAAAATACATTTTGATTTACTGCAAAAACAGTTTTCTTTGTGATTTTTTTTTGTAAACCACAAGTCATAAAACTAGAAACCAAGAGAAATAATATGATATAATTTTCAACATAGTAAGCGGTATTAATTTCAAAGACATAGCTGCATAAAGAGAAACTCCATGTTAATTGTATATATTGTTACACTCACGTCAATTTAAGACCCTCTTTTTTACTTCTTAAAATAGCCAGAATGTCATCATCCTGATGTTGACGATTTTGCCAATATGATTGGGATATTTCTTCAAAAATAATATTTCCTACTGAATTACCAACTTCATATTTTGATTCAATATTAAAGTAATATTTACAACAAGAATTATCACAAGGTCGTCTAGAGAGACCATCTGCATTGCTATGAGAAATACCTTTCCGATGTAGAATCTTAGTCATACTGATCTAATTTTCCTATCAATCTCGCTAATTGACAATCTAAATTTTTGAAAGAAAGAAACCATGTCAAAGCAGAATGATCGGAACGAATAAAGAAAGGTCGTCCACATAAATAATAATGAAAATTTCGAACTGAATCTACTACTGCTAATATTTCACGGCGACAAAACACAGTAATTTCTCTCAGCTTTAGATAGAACACGGCTGTAATAAGCAATAACTCGTTCTATTCCTTCTTGAATCTGTGATAAAACCGCACCTATTCCATGATCAGAAGCATCTGTATCTAAATTCTAAAATGAAAGGTAAATCGGTAAAGCTAGAATGGGCGGAGTTGACAGAGCTTGTTTTAAATTCAAAAATGATTTCTGACAGTTCAATCGAATTTAGTTTTCTTTTCAATTAATCGATAAAGAGCATTTGGCAATAGAAGAAAATCCCTTAATGAAGCGTCTATAGTAAGAACAGAAACCTATAAAACTTTTTACCTGTTTTTTACATGAATGAATTAGCCAATTAACTATACATAACCTCTATTTTTTTAGGATATGTCTTTATGCCCTTTTCTGAGACAATGTATCCTAAGTACTCAACCTTGCGTTGAAAGAAAGTACGTTTTTTCTATCCAGTTTCAAATTGGCATTTCGAATTCTCACAAAAATCGTACGCAAATTATTTAGCATCCCATCTAACGATTTAGCCATAACCATAACATAATCTAGATAAATTAAGCATATATCATTTAAAAGATCTCGGAGTATTTTCTCCATCAATCGTTCGAAAATATCTGGAGCATTGCATAGTCCAAAAGCTATAACGATGAACTGCCATAAACCATTACCAATTGATAAAGCTGCCTTTTCTCTATCTTCTGGCGAATCTTAATCTGCCAATACCCGCTTTTAAGATCTACAGTCGAGAACCAAGACTTCCCAGCTAATTTATCTAGAGTTTGGTGAATTCTAGGTAATGGATATGAATCTTTAATCGTCTTGTCATTTAATTTTCGGAAATCTACGCAAAATGTCCGAGTGCCATTCTTCTTCTGTTTTAATACTACTGGAGAACACCAAGAAAAGATTCTTCAATAACCCCTTGTTTTTGCATGTCATTAATCATCTGATTAATGTCTGTTTGTAAATGAAAAGGAAGAGGACGAACTGGTTGTTTAATAGGACAAGGATCACTAACAAGGAGAGTATCTCAGACCGGATCACGGATTTAATTCAAACTTTGGGATAGGTTTTTAGATGCAAATATGAAGAAAGCTGCAATATTAGACCCTAACGCTTTAAAAACTCAAATTATCGATGTTTTTAGGTGTATTTTAAGGAAATATAGAAAAAAATGCTTTGTTTCATATCTTAATTATTCAGTCGAAAAACAAGTCTGCTACAGCGATAATAGGCGCATTCTCGAGACAGCCATTATCACCCATTGAATCGATCTAATCTCTCATCTCCCTCACTACCCTCACGATTGCCGATTTGCAGAAAATTCCATGTCTGAACGGTGCCTTGGCGAAGAGATGCGGAGTTTTTAAGGTTACCCTCGCGCTACGCGGGCGCGTGGATTTCCGGCACCTGGCTCGCGCTGGGCACGTGCCACACGCTTGTTGCCTACATATAGTATTTACAATACCACTCTCGCACAATTGCCGCAGTGTGGATTGTGGAGTTATCTTCTATAATGAAGATAACTTCGTCGTCTGGTTATCGCGCTGTGACTTCTGGTGGTATGAGATAATACGAAAAATAATACTTAGCGTCATTTACTGTATATTAAGAAACAAATTTCATTTCATAAAATAAAGCCAGGCGTATACACAAACACAGCGTACGCCGAAAGATTCTTTTCTCGTTAGTATTCTAGCGCTAGCTTGCTGTAGGCCTTCTGCCAATGGGGCATCTCGTGAGATAACATGACGGATTATTATC
>JAPYZO010005193.1:0-16777 GCA_030522905.1 Torymus flavipes | reverse complement strand
TGTGTGTCTGCTTGCGTGGGTCTTCGTCGTCGACCATCGGCGATTATTATAAAAAAGCTCGCATTTGAGCATAGAGCGATCGGCCAGTGGCGCGCGCTGGCCCATAAATTAAGTATGGTAGTATGATAATGTTGTATCAATGTTTTGTCTTGAATTATACAGTTATATTTGTAATTTGTATAATATTTTCCGTTATTTTTGAGATAAAATTGTTGATGAAAAAAAATTTCTTTTTTTTAAATACAGTATTCGATTTACTTTCTGACTTTTAGAGCTGTATATAAATATATAATAGTTTTGCTAACTGCTTTTCCCGATATTCATTGTAATACCATGGAGAATTCGTTAATCGCTCCGTCGAATTATGTGACGACGGAACACATTAAAATTCACCCAATCCCAGCGCCCTTTTCTCCAAGTACCAAAGAACCATAAACGTAATAAATATAAACTACGTTTCTCCACGTAATTCATGTAAATCCCATGGCCGCGTAGATTTCACGATGCATCTCAGAAACCCATGTCAGTTACCTCAGCCTCACACTTTCTCAAAACCTCGAAAACCACCATAAAGTTTCCAAAGATCAGTGCAGCCGCTGCTGTCCAACTCTCCCATGCGATGGGCTTGTCGCAAGCGCGTTTCTCTCTATATATACCCACTATACATAATGAAAGACACACGAGCGCTCCCTGCGCTTCCCATATATTAGTGCGTGCACGCGCGGGAAGATGCTCTCACACACACACACTAACATAACGAGCGGGCGCTCGACCCACATAGACCGGAGCCTCGGTAAGTAGGTCATGGGCTTTCGGAGCAGCGCGAGCTCCGCTACTATTACTACTGCTGCGCTACGCGCACGAGCGTTTGTGTGCAGCGAGCACCGAATTATCGACTGCGCCCGCCTTCGTATTTGTTATGTCTGGCGGCGAGCCTCACGCGTTAGAGAGAAACTGGGTCGCGCGAGAGCGCGCGCAGCTCTTTTATGATGCGCGCTGCGTCCGATATATATGTATGCTACTGCTATAGAGGTTTTTTTTTAGCTGCTTTTTATTATGCCGAGAGATGTGCATCGCATGGGGTCTGGGCGATGGGATTGCGTTTGTTTTGGATGAAGTCGGATGGAATTTTCCGGGTTTGCGCGGCTTGTTTGTTCGTCACGGGATATTATCGAAAATGATGCGCGTAGTAGGGGGAGTGATTCGATGCTTATTGGGCGAGTTCGTATATCTTTGGATGGACATCAGTGCTTTACGGTCGATTAAGTCGCGGAAAAATTGAATATTTGCCTAATAATACCTTATCCTACACTTATATTTAAAGTGCGAGTTTAAATATACTATTTAAACTCTGATAAAATATTCATCGAATAATAATGATAAAAACTCAATTTGGCATTCAAATTATACACATGGAACTAACTATTAATATAGTTTCGTTTACATAGACCCTGATAATCGCGAAGAGTGCCTGAATTAATTTTATACCCGCTTCTTCTTCGTTGTTAGAAAGTAAAAAGATAATCCACCAATCCGGAAATATTATTCTAGCACGCCGTTGTTGCCGATGCGACCTTGCGCCATCGATCCAATATACAGTTCGAACACGAACAGCAGCGTGTACTAGATATAAACCTTGTATGATTCCACGGCGATAAAGTCATCGATGAGTGCCTTCCGATACAACTGTTTCGTGTGAGGGCTGCGCGCGCGCGTTCGATCGGAACAGGTGACAGCCGCGTAGCAATGGCGGGGTTTTATAAGCCGGATGAGGGTGAAGAGATCCTCGAGTCTGTTTTCGGGCCGAGCGAGCAACATGTGGTCGAGAGCCTTATATCCTGGCGGAAGAGTGACTTCCACCTTTCGACTTCGTCTCGTATATATATATGGCGGTTTTATGGTGATGTGGCCACCGGCTGATTCGCAACGACGGTATGGATGTGTCGGAACTTCATTTTCATGCTGTCGGCGTGTGAAAACCTTCGTACGTTATATTAAATCCACCCCATGAATATTCTATGGGAATTTCCATCTCGTTTTCTCCATATAATAATTCACGTATTGATCCCTATCTTCATAGTAGCTTGGAGAGTCAATTCGTGCTACGGCAATCGTAGCGTATTGCACCCGGGAAATCCCGTGCAACCTTTAATTTTCGTCACTCGTGCCTCAATTTTCGACAACTAGTCCTTCACGCGCTCTCGAATTCAAGGTTAATACAGTTAACTAACGCCGGAGCCATCTTTTTGCCTTCTGTATGCGTATATACTCGCAGGTACATAATCGCAGGTACATAAACGCTCGATTGTTTGAGTAACACTCGGCTATATGCTGTAACACGCACCTGCATCTCATTAGACTGAGCCTTTCGTCTATAAATTTTCGATACCGTCTCGAAGCACACACGTGCGTGTGTGATGAAAAATCAATTTTCCTCTTGAATATTGAGATTAATGTGTTTGCATTATGAGCACGATAAATTTTCCTAAAAACTGAACAAATAGGTAATCTATTTCCTCATCAGAATTAGTAAAGAGTGTGTATATATAGTTGCGACGCGATTATTGGCAAAGCCAACGATGCCAGAAGTTCACGTACAGTGCGTTTGAAAAGTCGAGATAAAATACACTTTACGTAACTCTATGTATCACGCTGAATTTCAATCTGGTCTCAAATTTACGAATCTTCAAAACTACCAAGACAACCCAAATTAACTTCTAACGAATCGATAAAGTTAATCTTTTAAACCCTTAAAAAAACTCGACGAATTTCCCAATCATCAAATAGCTCTAGCTGTTTGATTGCTCACAGAGCGATGATGTTTACTTATGCTGCTGGCTCAAGGCTCCTCTTCTATTTCAAATGCTTGGTGCTGTACGAGCGCGCGTGGAACTAAGAGCCAGAGAGAGAGACAGACAGAGATTTCGAGCACAGAACACCACTGAGAGCATCCGCTTCGGCAGCGTGAAATTCATTCATGTTTCCCAGCCGCATATATTTATATGTATATTTTACAGCGATAACGATAAAGAAGACCTTGTCGCAATGGGTCATGATTTTTTCTTTTCTGCCGCTGCTCTTCTAGCACACTGCCGTTTATATATCTAACGCGATTCTATTGAGTTTGATTAGAACGAGTGGATCGCGCGTTTTATTTTCACGAGATTACATGCCCGCCGCGGGTCTCTATTATATTTCGGCCGATAAAACAATAGTTGCAGCCAATTAAAGGCTTTGTCACGATGACTGTACAAGTGCGAATTAAGTATATTTATGTGGCGCTTGAAAAATTTGTAACGACTTCATAGTTAAAATGTATACCGAATATCGAATATTTAAACAAACATATACTGAAGAATTTGTAAACTGTCGGTGTTCAAGTGAAATAAAGCGTAAAGCCACAGCGCGCGCATAAATTTCCATTTCCACAATTCGAAACGAAGATGCCCCGTAGAAAAATAAAACAGATTCCTCGGTGGCTCTTCCACGAAGAATCGTTAAAAATTTAGTATAGCATGAATTCGCTTCGGCCGGCTCTTTTCAGCGTGCGGCGAGGTGAATTCATCCACGCATCCTCGTCGTTACGTAACCTAGGGCCGGTCGCCTATATATTTTCTAAGACACGCAGCACGAAGCTAATGAACGGCCGGCAGAGTCTAAGCAAAAGGAGAAAAAAAGACCTCGCAAAAAGTCCACGGATGAGCGACACCTATAATTGAATTAAAAGCGACGGATCGATAGACCGCACAGCCGTGCGCGCGATGACGAAACTCCTCCGCCTCCTGTTGCGCGAAGTTCGAGAACCGCGGATCCGATTATAAAACTATCGGTCGGGCGGGCACACGTGCGGGTGCAAGGCACTTGACGATGGAACGAGCGAGCGAAAGAAGAAGAATAAGAGGAGAAGAGAGAAGTCAAGGAGCTGGTATAACCTTGAGGCAAAGCGAACTCTATAACACTCGGTCGCGCTCTGTGGGCCCGGATAAACGCACGTATACGCTAGCGCGCACGTGCGCAGAGGTGCCTGACCGAATAGAGCGATAGAGAAAGAGAAAAAGACGAATGGTGTGTAGGGGGGCTATGAGAGAGAGATGTACGAAAAAAGATGCGGCGGAATGGAGGAGGAGGAAGAGAGGGGACGACACGATGGGAAGACTCGCGCGAGATATGTGCGGACGCGAAATAGCCGAGCACTCGTGGGATCGAAGACAAAGAGCGAAGAGAGGCTGAGGAAATTTGACGATGATGCGGTAGATGTATGTTAGCTGAGATGGAGCATCTTCTAGTTTTTGCTATGAGGATTTTTCTTGCACATTTTTTTTTAAATATTCGCGAATATTGGATTCAAGCACGGCGTCGGGAAATTGAGTTTCATTTGGACAAATTAATATTTTTTTTTACAAAAATAATCGTGACACACTGACGGGGTGAATTCATAATATGGCCTAGAATAATTCCTGCAGTGTTTTACTAAAAAAACTGGTAAAAAATTATAATTAGCCAACACTCGTGTAGAAAAACATGTGCTAAGTGGTTATGAGAGTAGAAAAGGCGAGCTAGAAGCGGACAAAGGTTCTCGAAGCACGAAGCACCGACAGCAGCAGCAACGGCAACAACGCAACAGGAAAAAGAGAGAGGGAAAGAGCGGAGAAATAGAAAGAGGAATAGAAAAATAGCGAATGGCACAGTCAGAGCTCTGGCGAAGAAGGCGAATCGCGCGCAAGAGACGCGGTGGGAGAAGAGATGTAGGCGGGGGTGGGGTATATAGTGGGCTGCGTGCGCGTGCGCGCGGGGGGAAAAGGAGCGAGGAGTAGGAACGGAGTGAACGCACTTGGAACGCAAACATAACGATTCCCTGGCAAACTATACTTCCTGGAAGTCAAGGTTAGCACTTTGATGCAACAGGATACCGGCCATTGACATCCTCTCTCGCTCGTTTGCTTTCGCGAGCGAGCGTTTTATTTTCGGCCTTCTTTTTTTCTCTTCTCTCTCTCTATATTATCGTGCGCGCGATTCAAAACCACGAAACCTGCGCGTGCGCCAACTCGGAATCTGCCCCGTGCGTTTCTGCCGACGCAATTTCAGTTGAATGAACTTTTGGGTTCCGTGTTTTTTCTCGCTTCTGCTTCTTCTTTCGTTTCGAGCGGCTGTTGTTTGCTTGTGACGTGCAGTCATTTTAATAATTAATGGATGGCGGGGTTTGTTCTTTCGAATTCTATTTTTCTTTTATTTTATGTGTTGTTACATGGCTTTGTTTTTTGGATAGTGGAAGCTTTCTTTTGGGAAACAGGCATAAAAGTTGATTAACGTGCATTAGGGGATTCTTGCTATATTTAGCGCCTCGTACGCATAACGAATTTACATGATCCTTTATGCTGTTTAGAAAAATTGGAGCTTAGATCAATATTGTGATTCTTTCTTTGTATGAGACATATTACTCAAATTTAGTAGATTATTAATTCTTTATTTAGTATAAGAAGATATTCGTAAATAGCTTAAATGTATTTTCTGAATTTTGAAAATGAATTCGCTTAAAAATATTATGTGCTGAAAAAAACACGTCTAGTGTCAGTTGACTTTAACGTTAGTCACTTCTGACGGTCTGGTCTAACAAAAGTACGGACAAACAAAAATTGTGTTTGCATACAAAGCGTACTGGTACTTCAGATGATTAAAATATCTAATATTATGTGTTGCATTTTTTCAATGTTAAAGTTTGAAGACCGTCCAAGAAAGTACACATTATTTTTGTGTTTAAGAATGAAGTTTTAGTTAGTTTCAAATAGTCATGTAATGAAATGAACTCTCGCTTTGATTTGTGACGAGTGCAAAAAATTTGACCAGAAAAACTTGAATTGTTACGTTATCTATACCTTTTTAGGCGCATTGAGTTTCTAATGTAGTCTCACTTCTATGCCTATTAATATTTATCGCTAGCCGAGCATTGTCCAAAGGCATTTACGATTAAACGCTGACTATGAAGATCAAAATTTACGATTTTTTTTCACAGTGGCCTATTGTCTAGTGTTTATATTATCTACAATGAAAGCCAAAGAAAGCGAAAAGTGACGGTTTAAATTTCACGCAAAAACTTGATGTAGGTTGGCTAGATTTAGTAAGATTTTATAACTAAAATTAAATATGTGTGGTGCTTTATAAAATATTTGCATTCTTCGTTCAATTATATGAATAACTTAACAATTATTTATAGTAGAAATTATAATAAACGTCTATGATAAGAATAAGTCGTTTACACTATGATTATTTTACAAAGTACAGTATAATTATTGCTTGCCATAAAGTATGCATAACTATTTGTCGTATTAAGCGAATGTAAAATCGTTGAAAGTAAATAAGTCATTGATAAGAGTTTTCGCGATAAAGAATTATTAATTATAACTACAGATAAGACTGCAACTAAAAGTATAGATATCTCTAGTTTCCTTGTAAACAAGTGTCTATGATAATTGACAATTCATAAATCTTTTCGTCTTACCTTGAAGATTAACTTATTTCTAATTAACCGGTTATCTTTTTGAAAATTTCATTTAATAATTTATTTACTTAAAATTGACTAAAAACTGTAAATTTCAGGAATTCAGAAAAATGTAAAAATACAGGTTCTTTATAATGCTGCGATAATAGATATACAAAATCCAAAACAGCGCGTGTACTCCGATCTCGTAGTCCAGAGAATTTCAGGGTGAAGGAAACTATTGCGAAAGGCTGTACTTCGCGCGGCCGGTCGTGGCTTATCTCCGCACGCTCGCAGACGCCCCTCGGCGCTTTTCGCCTTTATCTGATGTACATCCATACACGTACGCGCGCACGCGGTTTTCTCGTATCACAATCTCCGCGCACGAATTAGAGAATCTCCTCAAGTGCCGCACATAGCTATATACACTATATAGGCGAGCCGTAAAACGAAGGCATCGCACAAGAGAGTTACATCACATACATATATTCCGCGATATCTCTCGCGCATCCACGAATAGCTGATGCCGCGGAATAAAAGTTACACCGGGCCGCAGCATTTCTTTATATTCGTGCGTCATAAAGCGAGTATCCTCGCTTCCGAGAACGCGCACCTGTCCGAGAGAGAAATGCGCGCGCGAGGTAAACACTTTTATTGAAAGCTTTCCCCGTGGTGTGTGTGTGTGCGTGAGCATGACGCGTGAGAAATTTTCATAATTTCGGATGGATGTGAATCTCTCGCGTAAGTTGTGGTTTAGTTGCTCTGCTGTGGGAGATTTTTCAGCGAGTTTAGAAATCCTGATTTACGGTGGAGAATATTAGGAAGTGTTTACGATTTAAATGCTCAGGTTCGTGAATTAAGAGTACGATTTTTGACGTCGCGTAATGAATTCATTCATGTGGTCCCGTGTGTTTTTTTTTCTTGAAAACTATGTTAATGTCTTGGACTGAAGGATTACTCAATGCAAATATCTTTGTTTTCTTCGAGAAAAACAATACACTGAGAAAGAAATTTAGTATTAGAAAAAATATTTCAAACAAATTTTCTTTGAATAAGTATCCCTAGAAAAATATTTTCGTAAAGCAAATAATTATTTTCTTATTTTGTCAAATAAATAATTATTTGTTTTTTAGGGATACTATCTAAAGAAATATTTGTTTACTGCTAATATATTTTTTTCAGTGTAGAATATTACTAGCTAATTATTTATTGATAAAGTCACGAATAATCTCATTTTTATTAAACTTAACCTTCACTTGAATATCAATACATTTGTAAATAATTATTATTTTATAATATAACTTAGATTTTTAAATTAAAATGGTTGCAAATGAATTCGAAAAATGTTTTTCTTGAGACAAAAATGCAAAATTCTTTGATATCTATCATGCAAAATCTCTTGAGCTACATGCCGATCTAATGCTCCACGTGGTTCCATTAAAATATCCGAAACACGTTTTGGGAACCGGTTTTTCTAGCCCGCACACGTCTCCATTCTCTTGCCACCGAGAAAAAACGCCAATTCCCATCAAGATTTTCCCGCTCGAATCTATCACGGGCGGCCGCAGTCTCTATCTATCGTTCGCATTCATCCACGAATTCAGGCGTAGAGCTAGCTAGAAAAAAGCACATTATAAAAAGACGAGATCGGAAGATAAAAAAACCTTGCGCTCGCGCTGCGTGCCAAAGTATATTTTGCCCAGGCGCGCTCGCGCGATTTTCCGGGGAGCTTGGCGACCGCGAGAAATACGATACACGTTCGGATCTATAACGTCGTTCTGCTTCTCGCTCTCTCTATTTCTCACTACTCCCGTCTCTTTTTCACAATAGATAAGTATTCGGCCGTGCGTGCAGGCGACGTTTTTTCCTTTATTTTTAGCGCGGTATGAAATATGTAGCAACAGCGCCTCGGTGTGATCGCATCCAGTGGTTCGTATAAAAAAGATAAAGCCGAACTCTGCTATCAGTTATCGCACTTGTGCGTACACGCCGGGACGCGAAGTTGAAGTTGAGAACATCGTTATATTGTGGATGACGAATTTCTTTTTTTTTTTGTTTTTTGTTTTTCGAGAAGGCGTAGCGCATGCACGCACTACAAACGAGGCACGTGGTTGTTTAGCCAATGCATGGAAAAGGAAAGTTTTCGTGGCAGGTGCGCGGTATGATTTCAAGAGATTATACGGTTTGAGGATTGGTTTACTATGCTTCGAGCTCTTTGTCAAGGTCAAGGATAAATTATCTAATAGGTCTATAACACTGAAATTTTATTTTAGTTTTTCCATACCATTATTTATTACGAGGATGTGTTTTCGAGTGATCGGGACTGGATTGGGGCTTACAAAAAAACCTTGTTTTAAATATTTATGATTTTGATTTAATCTTGACTGAAAAATCATTAGAATATAACGTGTGATGGTGACTCATCAATGACTCACGAGCCGCTGTGCGAGTTTATAATTGCAAGTCTGACCAGTATGTCTTGCATCTACTTACTATGAGTTCATGCCATCTAATCAGGACGTATTTCATGCAAATTTATGCAAACTCCATAATATTCATTTTGAAATTATATAATAAATCCTGAACACAACAACTACATCTATTATACAAAAACATTTCTCAATCGACTCTGTGTTATCATTCAATTAAGCGCGATCCTTTTATCCGAATATTCTCTTGACGTATCACGGATTCTTCCGAAAAATCAGTTCTGCCTCATTATCGCCGACTTTGAGCTACTCGGACAACCTATACAAATCGATCGAGCTACTATACTATATGTATACGCGCATGGAAATATAGTCGACGCGTTTGGTTTTTCCGTCGCGATGGCATTCGGAGCCGCTTACCTGTGTCTAGCCGATGTCTAATTGCCGCGAGTGTGAAAGCGCGCGTGTACAAGCGCTGCTGATAAGCCGCCCGAGAGAAGTTTAATAATTGCCCGGCTCGATAAGAGCGAACTGCTCCGCGTGTAAAATCGGAAAGAGCGCGCGACGCTATACCTGCATTGCAGCCGCGTCGCCCGGTTATCGTGCGATGCGGGTGCGGCCGTTGCGCGAACGTCGACGTAACTTTTTGCTTTTTAGGATGATGGTTTTTTTTTATTTCGTAATTGCAAATTAAGGCGGGTAGTAAGGTTCCTGTTGTTGTAAGTACAGTTATTTACCGTAGGAATGTAAAAATAAAATGTAAATAATGGGCTTTGAAAGTGTTACGATTGAGATAAAAACATATTATGGTATTAATATGAGTTTAGTCCTAGATTTGCCGTAGAGATTCAGCTTTGATGTAAAAAATTTATAAATTCAACATACTTCCGATATGTGGAGAAAATTCTCGACTAAGATTATTTTGAAAGTCACGCGAATTCGCGAATTATAAGGCGACATGGCATGGCAAAAATTCGTATAACTTGTGGTAATCGTATCCGAAAGTATTACATTCGTATTACAGACATTACAGTATTTCTAACCGATTTTCTCCCAGTCCCGGGCGAGATCCATCACTTTCGCCGTCTTCCGTATACTAAAAAGTGTAACACGCTCCGGTAGTATGTTTTTAAAAACCGAAAGTTGAATTCGAATCGGAACAAGAAAAAACCGTGTAGAACACCGAGCCGCAATCAAGTCACGTATCCATCTTTAAACTTCACTTTTCTTGATTATACCACGCGGCGAGCGAACGCCGCGAAGCTCGCCAGTGAAGATTCCCTCTATTTATAGACGTGACTTCAAATCGTAATTCAGCCAGAGTATCTTGTAACAGCAACTGGCCGATTATGCCGCACAGTGTATAGTCTTCGGACACTCGAAGTAACACGCGACACTCCAAATAAAGCAGCTCCGAAAAAAAACGCGCGGAATTCATTTGCACCGCGTCAAGGCCAGATATTACATACAAAGTTCTCTTCATCCTGCATCGCAATTTCGTCGAGTATAAAGTCCAGTAGAATATACCTCTACCTCGACTCCGAAAAAAAATGCAAAAAAATAAGACGAATCATCGCTGCCGAATCATGGAATGACACGACGCGGCCTCCGAAATGTGTATTCCTCCACGTGCGGTTCCTCGCTCTTTCTGTGTTTGTATACCCGAGGCCGTTGCACCCGCACCCACACACCCTCTCCTCTCCCTCCTTCCCTCTCTCTTCGTTTCATAACTCCCGGCGCCGATTAGCCGGCATAACGCCGCGCATACACACATCATTTCGGCGCGCCCGCGCATCACCGCTTATCTAAACGTTGCGTCGTCGCCGGTGTCATTGCTCTGCAACTAATATTGGCATGTGCAGAGTGTGTGAGCGAGCTATATAGAGAGAGAGAGATAGCGCGAGCTCGCACCGTCGACCTTGATCCCACGCGGTTATTGGCCGCGCGAGGGAGTAGCGCGCGAGCTCTGGAGGCCCCGGCGAAATCGAGCGACGACACACTAACACATCCAGCACGCATACATGCGGTATTATACACACGCAAAGCTAGCTCTAGCGCACACGGAGAGAGAGAGAGAGAGAGCATGCGATAGAGCGAGAGCTTTGCAGTGCTGCCGCGAGTGCGCGCGCGAGCGACCTTGCCGGGGCATTGACCGCCAATCCCTTACTTCCTATTGGCTCGGCTCCACTTCCAATAAACCGCCTCGGCATCTTTCTGCGAGGAACAGAGTGCGAGCAAAGCTCGCCCGGCGAATGTAGAGAAAGAGAGAGAGAGAGATATGTGTGTATGTATAGATATAAGCGCACCACCCGCGGCTCTCTGCTCGCGGGCTGTGCCAATGTGTGTTATTATGTTACTACGGCGCGCACACGCGAGAGCTTGGCCTATCCGTCTTCCCTCTATTTCTCTATATCTAGCTCTCGCGGCCCTCCTCGCACTTCGCCGGCTTCAGGCGCAACTGTGCCTCGCTTGATGGGCTTTTCTCGAAGATCAGCGCCCCGAGATAAGCGACGATTTTATGGCTTTTCGCCGGCCCAGATCCTATATACACACACACGAGCGCACGCACTTCCTTTCGGTTGCCTTCTTTTTTTTTTGCTCGAGGGGGTTGCGCGCGTATTACGTATTTTATACACTCTCTCGTGGCCTGCTTTTGTGCGCTCCGCCGGCAGTTGCCGAGGAATTTGCGGGCGAGATAAGACGCGCGAAACAGCTTGATTTGTAGGTCGTTCACTTTCGATGTGTATGCTGAATTTTGAAGTGAGTGGCCGGGGATATATGCGGGTGTGTGTGTATAGTGGCTTTTAGCATAATGAAGTAAGCCTCTTATCCGCACTCTTCGGAGTATGAATTTTTTAGGCAAATGAAAGTTGCAGTTCTCTTTTTTTTCTAAAATTCAGAACGTTCGAGGAGAAGTTGGACATCTAATAAAGATCTTATTTTGCATGACAATGGAAGCTAACGATGAAAATTTGTATGGAAAGTAAATTCTTGCGATATAATATGCTTTATAATTTAGAATGTGTAATTATTAGCATAAAAAATTAATTTATTCTCCAAAAAAACGGCGAAGATTGAAGAAAACGATAGGAAAAAAGTATATATAATCATAAAAATTCTATCTCAATTATTAGATCATAATTCATTTTCTCGTTGGGACAACCTCGCTCCGAAAGCCCCCGAAAAAAAACCTAGAGGGTAGCTGTATAACCAAGGGACCAAAAAGCCCAAAGATCAAAAAGCCCGGCACCGCAGCGATATATATTCGGGCGCGACGACCCCGTACGAAAAAACTGCAAAACATCGTTTTTTTCTCCTCTCTTTCCTTCATTCTCCCTTGCCCCTACAGAAAAAGAAGCCCATACACACATACACACGCACAGCGATGGAAGTATCGAATTCGGAAGTTCGTTACCCCCATGCGGCGACGGCGGCGCTCCCCGCGAAAGTCGATTGACCTTCGAGTTTATGAATAGCCACGGGAAGAGGAGAGTGCGAGGGAGAGAGAGGGACCAGGAAGAGTGCAGCGCTCGAGAGCTCCATTGCGCAATCGCGCGCCTCTTTATTCTCCCTCTCCTCTGCGCCCGAATAGAAGATAGCCCCCTGCGCGCAGCAGCGAATCTCCCCCCACCCCCGCCAAGCTGTTCAGAGAGAGAGGGAGAGAGGAGCAGATTCGTTTATGCTGCTGCTGCTGCGACTAGAAAGAGAGAGGAGCAAAAGGCTCCTCCCGCGTGCGTAAACTATATAAACTGCCTTACGAGAAATGTCGAGCGTTAATGTATGGGCCCGATTTCAGGGAAATAAATTATAAAGAGGGAGAGAGATGCTTATGTGTGGTCGCGCTACGTGCACGGCGACAGATGGGTTTTCGGGCCTAGATTTTGGAGCATGCAGATTCTTTTTTTAATATTTGTTTGTTTAATCTTTGACGGAGAATTCGCGCAGACTGTTTGCGATGGAAATTAAATGATCGATGTTATTTCGTGATTATTTTTAAATATACATTGTACGATCTGATTGAAGATATTCATCGCTTCTAATCAGATGTATAAAGTCAATGACCATTGTTGTTGTATTTATGAATATGAATATTTCGTTTGACAAAAACGAGTTTTATACACACACTATAGTAAGAGAAACTTTATGGAAACACATATAACGATTTTCAACGCAGCTACTCTCATAAAAAAACTATACATCTCAATATAATTTTGATGTCGATTGACGCATATATCGTACGATAAATCTCCAACATCAACAGATCGTAAAATATTTTACTACTCCGAATAAACACGCCGCGCATGCTCCATGCCTGAAAAATTCGATATTTCTACAACGTGCCGTCCGAGTTCACTCCTACACGAAAAGCGAAATCCTGTATATAATAGAAGCCACGGCAGTTCTAATTCCCTACAATAACCCCAGAGCGCTCGAGCATCGAAATCCATCAAGACGTTCGTTGCCCCCGCCCTTGGCAGAGAAATTCCCCGCACTCAGCATACGCACACACACATCTGCGCTTATACGAGGCGATTAAATAATTCATTGAACTCGCGCAAGAACGGGGAGGGAGGAGAAAGAGGGACGGAGGGAGAGAGAGTTCACTTCCGCGGGCGCGAACGTTCACTCACCCCCGTTCACCTACATATCGTGACTCCGCTAGCGCGGAAACCTGGATCAGTCCTTCCTAGCGCGCCTATACATATATCTATATACTCTACTCGAACGCGGAAATGCCTGCCATCTCGAAAAGGCGACAGAGCGGGCGCCCGTTCACTGGCCTCTCCAACCCCCTTTTTTCGCATGATCTAAAAATACGTCGCCGATTACGCACAAACACGCAGCCGCGGCGCGCGGCTTTTATTATATTGTTAAACAAGTTCGTCGACCCCGTCGGCGGCCGCGCGATTGACGTGCATACATCGAAACGCGAGCGCGTGCGTGCGAAGAAAGCGCATGTCTCGCCTTGAAAGATATCACAGAGCGGCCGCGTCGTAAATCACGCGTGAGATTGAACGGAACGATTGGCAGGGTAGAGAGCAAAAAATTCGAGCGATTTGCCGGTGGATAAAGAGAAGAAAAAAAAGGCGCTTATGATGGATATAATATAAGCAATGCAGCAGAGAGCCGCGTGCTAATAATTAAACGTCGAGCACCGTGTACGATTGATATCGAGCGCAGCGGCCGCATGTCCTTGGGAGAAATCGAGCCGCGCGCGAGAGGTGAACGTCCAGCTAGAACGTTATGTTAGCTTCTAATCGTCGTGTGTTGCGATGCCGCGAAAAAAAAGAGAGGAGGGTAAGTATGTGGGCTTATCCGGCTGGTCTATCTCACGCGCGTTGCGAAAGTGACCCTTGGCACGCGTGCGCGGCTAGAAATCCTGCGCGTCGTTATATATTTTTTCCGGAGTTTTTAGGCTACGCGCTTCTGCCGCTTCTCGGAACAATGCCCTTAGGCGTAGGAGAGCCACGAGGTTCGCATACGCGATTCTTATTCGACTTCTTTTTTTCTTCCTTTGGCGGTGGGCGAGGAGAGTATATACGAGGAAGAGCAGTTGGCGCTTAGGTGGCGTAACGCGGCCCCTCGCAGGAGGAAGCCCGTAGCAGGATTACGTCAGGCGAAAACATCCGTTTTATTGGATCGGAGCGCTGGAAAAAAAATGCATTTCACACGCGGTTCCTTCGATGTTTAATTTCTTTTTTTTTTGTATGAATATTTTTACGACTATATCAAAGTTACGTTACTTACGATTTTAATTTCCAATAAATTTGTTTAGAATGGTTTTAAAGTAACATTTATTAATTCAGTTTAGTTTAGTGTAATTTATATAGATCTTTTTAACATAAAAAAAAACTGTTTTAAATGACTAACAAGACGAATTTTATTGTAAAATAGATACAAGCACAATATAGAATTTCATTGAGCCGCGGTAAAACACAACCAAGTAATAACATAAATACGTCAAAGAAATCGTTCAGCTTTTTTAATTGTATATGGAAAGCTCAAGATCTACTTCGACCAAAGCTTAGGCCATGATATACAATTTGATTAATCCGCAGGCTCTAACGTCAGAAGGTCATTACCAAAAAATCAATACGAAGGCGCACCTCTCTCCCTTTCTATCTTTCACCCTGAACTCGAAAACTACCACCGGGGAAACTCCGTTCATTAACTCGAAAAAATCCACCAATTAACCTCGCACAACGACAACGATCTTCCGCACGCACGCACGCAGAAACTCGCGCGCGGCGAAAGCCTTCACATCACACAAGCTCTCCCGGCTTCCATTAACGTTAATCTAACCCGGCCGGGCACTTAAAGAGCCAGGGCGGTGGCAGCACATCATCGCGTATAGCGCAGCTACGCGCGTACAACAAAGTGCCAAGCGCGACAAAGGAAAATTGTAGCGGCGACCTTGCAAGTTGGTCATCGACCCTTCGCTCTTTCGGGGTCGTCGCGCCGCACGCAACGCCAGTCATTTCCAAATGATTTTTCTTCCTCCCTCGTTTTTTTTCCTCCTCCTCCTCCTCCTCCTACCACTACTCCCACTCCCGCGCATGCGTGCGTGAGTGTGCGTATATATATTTTCGCGCGCGCAGAGAGTGCGCCCACGCCGCGCGCAGGCAGCAGCACCGTGCAGGGTCATTGGCCTCTTTGGCAGTTGTATAGGCGCGCGAGAATGAGTGAGTGAGAGAGAGGGAGATATAAGGCGCTGAGCGCTTTTTCGGCAGTTGCGTGTATATGTGTGCGCTCGTGTGTGTGGTTGCGCGTGTGCAGATAATGACACAATTTCGGATCGACCGCGAGGTTGCGAGTGAGTGAACTCTTGCGCGCTCGGTGGTGTGTGGCATTGCATATGACGATTTATTTTATTTTTGTTTTCTAGCGAATATTTTTGAAAACAGATGTGAACAGGAAACTTTTATGTCCGGTGGTGTATATTCTTTTGGTGTTTAAGGATTTTAGGGTGGTAGGAAATCGTATACAATGTTCAATGCGAAAAACTATAGAAATTTCCAGGGTTTTTTTAAAAATAGCCTTATTTATTTTGTCTTTTATCACTACTAGTTCATGTGTATCAAAGTAGATAATGAAATTTGCACTCGTATTCATGACTATAATTCTGTTTCATACTAATATTTTCATATACATTTCCGAGTTCTGAAATCGCAATTAATATCTTATTAATTTTCATGGAAAAATTATCATTGCGTTAACTTTTATAGAAAATCAAAACATCAATATACGCCCCTACACTAAATATAAACCTTTTTCTTTTTTGGAACTATTTATGTTTATCGTTTTTAATAGCTATATCATCATATTTTCGGCAAATTACCTAATCGCAAAAAATAATCGCTTTCTGCGCAGACACGCGTAATAAAATATTCTCCTGATAACGAAAAACTCAAACACGATGCATTTCCACTTAAAAAAAAAATAAAAAAAAACCCACTCAATTACACGACAAGTGCTTCGACCTTTCGATTCGCTAATCGCGGCGCGCCTCGTATTCTAAATACAGTCTCGACGATTCGTCATTCTACTAAACAGGCGGGCGCATAGATGTTTTTGTGCGCGGGCATTCACACCGGCTCTTATCGCGTGCAAAATCGTCGAATTTATATCTCTCTTACCCTCTCTTCCTCCGATTTGCACATGTGCAAGCGCGATAACGTTGAATTCCTAAGTGGCTGCACGCGCGGCTTCGGCTCGAATTTAGGTTAACGACGCGCGTGGTGAATTAAACGTGGCGTCGGTAGACGCCCGTATAGGATGCGTTCAAATAAACAGCGTTTTCTTGAAAAAGATTCGAGAACTTTTTCTCGGCATTGAGTGCGTAATTTTGTAATTTTTATGTGGAAAATGATGT
>JAPYZO010005192.1:0-10711 GCA_030522905.1 Torymus flavipes | reverse complement strand
TATATATATATATATATCCTTTCCCTCTCCCTCGCTTCGTTTTCCCATGGGAGAGCAGAAGAATCTACTATCCAGAGGTAGAGCTGGAGTGCATGTAATTTGCTAAAAATCGTACGGAAGGCGATAGAGCCGAAAGAGTCTAGGCCAGTGGCCGACAATTCTGGCGGCTCTCCGTGGGCTCGAAGAAATCTAAGCTAAAAGTTGGTTCGCGCGCTCCCATTTGTTACTCAACCTCCAGCGGATATGCACGACCCAACGACTGACTTGAACGCCTATAGGCTAGCCGCGTGCGCGTGCATTCTTTATCTCTCTTTCGCTCTGACACTAGCCGTTTTTCTCTGCGCCGACTGAACTTTAAGTCTAGTGTCCCCATGCACATGGCTCCTCGTACCGGGAAAAAGGATTTTTCTGTTCGCTAAGGTACATAAATAATATACAAGATTTAATTTAATGATTACACTAAAACTAATTATATCCCCTAAAGAAAGGCAGAAATTTTCATTTCTCATCTAAAATAGGTGAGAAATGGCTATTTCCCCCTAAAGGAGGATAGAAATATTCATTTCTCGCGTGTTTTAAGTGATAAATGGCCATTTCTCACCTGTTTTAGGGTAGAAAGGGATATTTCTTACCACTTTCACAAAATACGCTTGAAATGCGAAATTTTTCCCCCCAACTTTAACACTTGAAAACGGCCCTACTTTATGCCTGAGTTGAGAAAATTCCTTTATTTCCTTATTTCCCTTATGTTCCCAAGTCGGCGCGGCCGATTTCTGCAATTTGTGCATTCTTATGTCTTTTCGATGTTCATCTTCAAACTCTTATAACTTTTAAAGAAATAGACATTTTTTATTTTTACAGAAGGGAATGAAAACTTTTTTTCTGGTTTCAATTTCTTTTTTGAAACTTTTAGTAGAGTGTTTCAGGGCTAAAGGACTGAATTTTGAAAAGGGGAAATTTTTTTGCCATTTTCTTAAAAAGTATAAGTTGTTTTAGAAAAAGTATACCATTTGATGGACGCTGATCAACCACAAATTTCTCGTATATATATATTACAAACAATGAGGCAAACCAAATCTGGTAGGTGTACTCGAAAAAAATTTTTCAAAAACCATATTTCGGGGTTTTTTGTAGATTTTGGTGGATTTGGAGATATACAAAATATTTGATTATAAGGAAAACTTAAATAAGTCAGATTGTCTCTACTTTTTTCATTCACACTCGAGAATGATTCCATCAATACGACAGCACATCTCTACTACAGTTTATTTTTAATTCTCTGAACACTATTTTTAAACGCATATTTCTTCTTTCGCTTTTACTAAAAGTGATTCTTCTACTGCGTAAATGCTTTTTGTTGGGCATCAATTAACAATGAGTCACATGTGACTGCATCATATCAATATTTATATTCCTTTTACTCATGAAAATTTTTCTCAATTAAAAAAACATTTTTACAAGATATTTAAATTATCAAATCGATGTTAAAAATATTCGCATACTAAACATGTAGAGTTGAAAAAAGTTATTTATTTAAATCAACGATGTTATTCTATACAAACAAATCGATTTCACAATACTTCTATTCTTAGAAACAATAGTCAATTTATTGATTAAATGTCTATAGGCTGCTAGATTGATGATATTAAATGTATGATTTAAATATGAATGATGAATAATTCATACATACGGCGACCAGTAAATCTATTTATTCTTGAAAATAAAAAATAATAATGTAGAACTTTTTAGTGACATCAATTCTACTGTCATAATACGATAAAAATACGAGAAACACTTTATAAATGTTGTTTTGCCGTCAAGGTCTGAAAGCAGGAAGATTAAACAGACAAAAAAAAATAAGTAAAACTTTTAGAGAAAAATAAAGAAGTGTATTCTAAGAGCTGCTGTTTTCATCTTATACTCTTATGATGTGATTGTACTTGAGAAATTTGTTTTCATGTCTTAAACCGATGATAAAGTATAAGATTTTTAGCATTAACACTGAAATGGAATAGCCAAAAAGTAATGCGTCAGCAATTTTTGTATTACTTTTTGCTACATTAAAGTTTGTAAAAAAAATCATTTTTTTATCCGTATCGCTATCTATATAATATATGTAGTTATTTGATATGTAATTAGACTGTGTCGTTTATCATACAAAGAGAAAACAACACTGATACAAAGATTCATTTGACCGAAAGTCGCCGGCGTAACTGTTAACAAATATTCAGCCAAATGCAGGTGCATTGACAGTTAAGGAATGGATCATTTGGTAAAAGTAACGCTTGTGACAAAAAGCGATCGCGCATTAACTGTTAATGAATATTTTGTAACTGTTAAGAATTATTCATTTAGGTAAAATTCTTGAAAAATTCGACTTTCAAATGAATCGTGCATTCGCCTCAAACATTTCTTTCTATCAGTAAATCATAACAAAGTGAAGAAATGGATATATGAACCTGCGAGCGAAGGAACGCCATTATTTCTCTTCTGTCATCATTAAAGGTACTTGCGCCTGATCAGTAATGGAAAATTAGGAGCAGTGTAACATTCTAACGCTATTTATTCCAATTGAAAAAGCTGCAGTGCACGATGCCGCGTATACGCAAACAGTTGATTTTCTTCTAAAGAACTATATTGCCCAACGCACGCAATTGTGTCCCGTATACATGCATTTTTCCCATCGCACAGTCCGTATAAGCGAAAAGTTCGAGGGAAGCGCGTGCTCACGAGATAAAAAATTCCGCGAGTCTCTGGAAAAAGACGTCTCAGGCATGCAAAAAAGTAGTGGCCACAGAATTTTGCACTTACATGATATTAATGTCCGCTCTTTCTTCCTGCCGATGAAAGGACGAGCCAATCCAGCAACTTATGGATTATTCATCGAATGACAGAGCAGCTCTTCGTTTGTGTAAGCGCGTCCATTAATTCCTGGGGATGCATATATATATATAACTAATAGTTGCCGCGTTCTCGCGCATTGCAATTCAGGGAGCGTGCAGGCCGCGCGGCTAACCGCGGGGCGCGCTCGACGCAGCTGTGTCAAAAGCACGCTGCAGCGCACGCGCGTTTGTGTACACTGCTACGCAGCTAAGTATGTGCACATATAGGTATATATATTACAGCGGCGCGGCTTTTCCAGCGCTGCAGCGCGGCGTAATGTGTGTGATACGCTCGGCGTTCGACTTACTTCATTCGAGCGTCGTTGCTCCACGCGCTCAGTTCATAACCCGATGAAAATGGAATTCCCCATTACCTAGTCTATTTTATGTGTCGAGATGCATGCTTGTATACATTTTTTTTTATACATATGCTCGTTTTTTCTGGCTCTATAAGCCGCATTCTGTAAACACCTCGTGCGCTTATTATAGTGATTTTTCGCGACTAGGGCAAGAGAACAACGTTCTCTTTGTCGTAGCGCAATGGGCTTGTTTTCCAATCGCGGTTATTATTTATTATGGCAGAGTGAGAATTGTGTTACATCCATTGGATAATTTCATTCTTGTGGATCGCTTGGGATTTCTAGAAAATCGTTATAAAAGAATACATATGTTAAATTTGTTACTACAGTTCATCAAACTGCTAAAGAACTTGATTAATTACCTTTGCACGCGTTTAACCAAATGATCATTAAGCGATGTGGTGCAGGTTAGAAATTAGAAGCTATAATTACTATTGTAGCCAAAGTATGTACATAATTGATTGACCTGTATTATGAGCTCGAAATATCTCTCTGTACTAATCAATCGACTGCAATCACTTTTTAAACGTGGAAAGTAATAACACGATACATTTTAATTTAGGCAGAAAATCTTTAAAGTATAAGCAGAGGTGAGGTGACGTGAGAGAAAATATATTAGTATTTTCAGAAAATCGCTCTCTTTGTAATTTCAATTAAGTATTTTGTAAAAATTATTGTTCAGATTTCGCTGAGAATTTTTTTAGTATGAGATAAATATTTTTCAAATATTTATCATTTTAATTGAAAGCACAAACAACGTACATTTAACCTCCAAAAATAAGTCAAATCAGCTTCTGCATTTTATTAATAATTAGGACGAATAGAATTATTTAATGCTAACGCATAATCATTATTTGGCGTACTTCCATTTATGCAGCTTCTTTAACAAAGTATATTTCGTGAATAAACAAGAAATAAAAGGGCGCTCATTTTGACTATAGTATCTACCTTAATTAAGAGTCACATAATATTTTGGTAATCATACATACGTATAAAAGGTGATTGCTCATACAATGCAACTTCTTTTTTTTAATTTCGGCAAACAAAAAATTTATGCAAAGACCAGGTGCAAATATTGATTTATAAATAGTGCTTATATTAAAGTAACGTTTTAAAAATTAATCTTTAACATTCTGCAGACGTTAGAATCCAAAAGGTGGCTTTCTTACCTTTTTTCTACTAAATAAATCACATAATGTTACTTGTTTCGCAGTAAAGAGTACCTTGCCGCAACAATCCTATCTACGAGAATACGAATACATGATTGTGATATAGGTACCTGATGAAATAACAAATAAAACAACACAACATCAGAAATGATAAAAAAATCCTATCAAAAGGAAAACAATTGTTTAATCAGTGGTTCAATAATTGGTTTGAAATTAGATTAGCAGCACACATGCCAAACCTCCATAACGAGTGAATCACGTTGAAGCCTCCTCTTACGTAACCGCTCCAAATCTAACAAAGGAATCGAAAATCGGCCGGCCGCTCGCAATGTACAAAGGGGGCTAGAAAAAAAAGATCTTACGAAAGAAGCTTGTTGCGGTATTGCCAGAAAAGTATATACACATACATATATATAAGCAGTTGTCGAAAGGCGAAACTAGCTCGCACACGGGGCGTCGAGAGCTCGAAATCGATTCGGCCGAGCGCAGATTTTCTAAACAAATACGCGCGTATGTTTCATACGCCGCCGGCGCTCGGGGAATCGGAACATATTATGCATACAAGGTCGGCGGCCCCCCGCGAACACACGGCGCGTAAGTGTTGATCGCTTTCTCGCGGACCGGCTGCCATTACGATGGTGATTTGGGATTTAATTAATTACCCGTGCTGGCCCCTGAGTGTTGATCGACGGATTTGCAGGGCTGCCGAGGTGGATGCGTCACGTGAGAGCCCCTGACCGACGGCCAATTTCGTACGCGCGAGAGTGTCGCTGTCGTGTCTTGAGGCGCTCACATAGATGCGATACGTACGTGTGCAAAATATTCGAAATACATTGCTGTCATCTTAAATAATTCTCCCTGTGACATTTATTATTTCAAAAGTCTTTTTTGAACATTAATAGAGACAGTCTTCTTTATGATGCTTATAGAATATTCTCGGAAAAAGCCTAGAATATGACTCTTGACGCAGCATACTAAATGAAAACAATTTACATATGAATCATTCAAATGAACTATAAATTTTCACTTGCATTATAAACTTACCAAGTACCTATATGACAAAATTATGAACGGCTACGTCGGATGGATTGCAACCGAAGAGTTGATCTTTTTATAACAATTGTTTTTTATTACATCAACGACTCAATTATTCATACATTATTAATATGCGCATATTCACAGTTTTATATCTTGTTTTACAAACTTATTTTCGAGTGGCCTTACTTTGCATCCGAAGTTGGACGTAATAGGTTGCAGTGATAAAAGAAATGAAAGTAAAACAAGACAAGAAGAGTATTTTTCTGGAACAAATTCTTATGTGGGAAAAGATTAAGTAATTGATAAATAGTGTAAGGATATTAAGGGGGCAAGAGCGTATCGATCGGATACTTGGCGTAGAACTTATTCGCAAAGTTCTTAAATAACCTAGACATGGTATCCTCCAGCGCGGGCTTTACTTCAGCGGACACTATCTTCCAGTTATCGTTTAGAAAGAGATTCATCGCGTCAGACAAGGTCTCGTCGCCATTAAAGAGATTGTCCAGGTGAATGCTCGCGTGGCCGACGTCAAAGTCGCAGTAGAACTCGACGACGCGGAAGTGCGCCTTCGCGGTACTTCGGTCGATGTAGCGCTCGCCTTGAATCGTGACGATCACGTCGATGTCAGTATAGTTGCCGGAGGCCAAGCCCTGGCCGGTAATAGGTAACATGAGAATCTTCCCGTCCATCATATAGTTGGAGCGCATCTCCAGGTGTGGAATGTAAAGTTTCAGTCGTATTCGCTCCTTATCCATGTCCAACCTGCGGAGATATTAAGTAAATATCGTGACCTAGTTTCTTTTCATCTTTCTAATATTTCTACAGCCTATATTTTTTAGCAAAAAAGTCGATATATGTCTCAAAGGGCTAATTAATTATCGAGCTTTCTCATCTTTGTCTGTTTGTAATTAAAATAGTCTCGTTAAAAAAGCATCATTATAACATTATTGACTACACTATGACTATGTTTTTTAATATTAAATAAACGAGGAAGGATATATATGAACAAGAGTAGCGTGCGTATATTTTCAGAAATCAACATTGCATAATGTTTTGCATTTATTATAAAGCTTTTCGGCGCAGACAAAAATTAATATAACAAGAAAAGAGAAACAATACGTAACATAATACAACAGAATGTATAAACAACCCAATTTTGTGTACAGACCGTCATATTACCTTCACTCGAAGCATGTTTATTTTATATTATAGTTTGAAATAAAATCTAATACAGGTAAACCATCTGAAAAGTGAATCAATAGTCTGATCATAATAAATAATCAGAGTTGATTATAATTGAAAATTTCATTAGAATAGAAATTTCTGGAAAAAACAAATTGTTTATTTAATATTTCGCCGCATAAGTAAAAGAACGAAAAATCTAATTTTTCCTCGATAATGATTAATTAAAGAAAAAAAGTGATGAAATAAAATTTCAATTTCAATGCGCTATATACTCACTTGACACTCTTCAAGATGAATTCCGTTCCACCCCAGACTCTAATATTGGTATAGGTTGACCTGATGGTTACGGGTCCAGCCGCCTGACTGAGTTCGATTTCCGGCACATTGAGAGGCTCGCACGGCGGTATATTTAGTGCCGGGATGCCCGTCTTCAAGTACGGCCTCAGCGATTCGACGCTGCGCTTGATGCACTCGTTCAAGTACGGATCGTTTCGGTGACATATCCTCAGAAAGTTCGCTAGTGGTGAAAAAAATCAGCCAATTCTCGTGTTTTACATCCCCCAAACGAACAAGAATGGAAAATAAAATCTATCGTAAAGGAAGTGTACTCACGTATCTCGGGTGGGCCGGTCGCGATGCCCGCGATGCCGCCGAAAACCGCGACAAGGATGACTAAGCGGGTGTACATGCTGTTGCAGTGCGGCCTGTCGAAATGTTGCTCGCGGAGTAAGTCGGCCGCCCGCGCGGTAGATCCGCCGATGCGCCGTCAGCCTGCGATTCGCTGACGCCTCCTTTATTTCGGCAGTTCTTGCCACCCGCTGTCTTTTCGCAATGACAAAATAAGCGCGTGCCATTTCATTGTACGCAACAACAAATCGCCCGTTCTTCTCAAACTAGTTCGAGCGATCCGATTTTTCTCGCAGCCGGCGAGAAAATTCCGAGAACGCTCAGCGGCACGTGCGCGAGGATATATAGAAAGCTCGCGCATGCACGGACATCGTTTCCAAGTACTGTTGCTTTAAATAGACCTCTTTATCGCTAGCCGTTTGCATAATAAAGTGACACTCCGCAGCTGTAAAGCTACTTTTAACTTTTATTGAAGTAATTCGCCAGCCCGAACGCGTAAAGTCTCCCCCTTGCTCTCTGCGTGCCTTTAAAAAAAGAGAACAATTACAAGCGATGCGTACACGCTCGCGCACCTTGGAATTCATTCCATTCTTACGGCTCGAGCTCCAGATGCTGACGACTCGCAAAACGATTAAAGCCCACCGTCATCGATCGACCCACTTAAAGCTCCCGTACGCGCGCGCCTGTATCTTACTATTACAAACATAATGATTAATTCGCCACTTAGCGCTGATCTCAGCAGCGCACCACTACTCAATACGACAAAATACGGTTAAAAATAGACAGTCCGTGCGACTGGTATTTACAAAAAGACTCGCGTAATCGGATTAAAATTGTCACTCGCATCACCACCGCGGCAATTAGTTAATCTGCCTTACAGGTGTTGTTGTGCCTGCGCAACAGATTTATCTCGAGCTCATAAACACCACAGGCTTGATTTATCGGAACGCTTGTTTTCATAGTGGCGACCATTTTAATGCAAAACACGGAAGCGCGCGCACGCACAAGGCCATAGGTATACCTATAGGCGAGCACAGCAGCAGTGACAGCAGTATAGAAGAAAGTGCGATCATCGCGTCTGCGGTCATAGGCGATGCATTTGACGAACGCAGAGGCCGTCTGCAAGGCCTTGCCCCGTATAGAGACGAGCGCCGAGAGACTTAAGGAAATCGCCCGAAGAAAAGAGATCTGACTAATAAGACCTAGAGCAAAGTAAAGCTTGAGTAAAAAAGAGAGAGAGAGACAAACATCGGCTGGTGGCGCGCGAGTATGCGAGCCATCGGTCCATGGCCCAGATCGCACGCCCTTCCACGTTTGCGTATAAAAACAACGGCTGGTCCATCAAGTGCTTGCACTCGGGCACGCGAGCGTTCGTGCATCTGAGCTTGTGTCTTCGCTTCATTCTTATATTTTTGCTTCTAACTTAGTTTATAGATTAGCGCTTAAGCAAAATGTACAGACTCGTCTGATCTCAGTAGATTTAGGGAGAATATCAATCTATATGTGCATCGCAGTTAGCTGCACGGCCCTGCTCCTCTGCATCGTCATCACGCTGCTGCTCATGTTCTTCTGCAAGCCCTTTCGGTTTTGGGAAGTGAAAAGTGTCGAGTACCGCTCCTATTGAGAATTAATAGTTTCTTCAGAAAGACTTTAATCGAATCGTGAAAATGAAGTTACTACCAGTAATCCTGCTTATATCACTGGCGACGCTGAGCAGCTCATCGTCGCTACTGGAGCTGTCACAGGTCCTATGGACGCGTCTTCTCGGTGGTGGTTACCGCAACGTGGGCGCTCTGGACCCGCTGCGAGTTCCCGTCATCAAGGTCGACCAATCTGAGGGAGATACTTCCTACCGGGTGATCCTTCGTGACCTCGAGGTCACCGGTCTCAACGGCTCCACAATCGAGAGCGTCAACATCGTCCGTGGCAAACTCAAGTCTAACCTCAGCGACGGCGAGGCCGGCTACGTCAGCTACAATGAGCAGCGCGATCTTGACTCCATCAGGTACAGGTTCCATACGCTGATAAAGGAGCCCAAGCCCAGCGGTGATGATGATAGACAGGGCAGTGCTAGCGAGACATCTGAGACAATTCTGGAGTACGACCCACTGTACGTCAGGGCGAGACAGGAGGAGGATCTTCTGAAGGCTGCTAGCCAGAACAACCAGCGCCGGTATTATGGAAATGAAGATGTGGAGAGAGAGAGCAGAAGAGGTGGCTTCCAGCAACAGACCTACAACAGAACTTACCAGTCGAACTATGGAGACATGAGGGTTGTCATGAATGTAAGCAATGATAAACTTTATTTTATTTCCATAATTCATCTTATATATACTAAACGAAAAGAAACAGATAACAAAACTTGATTGCATTGTTTTTCTTTTTCTTTTTTCAAATATGTTCTTACTAGTCTACACCAAGAAGCCCAGCTTCGGTCCGCGTAGCATACAGTCACAACTACAGGAACGCGCAAGACGAGAATGTCCGACCGTGCATAGGTGCTTGCCGACCAAATTACGCTCAGGAGTACGCTGAGCGAACGGAGAACCGACGCTACCCCGCCGACAGCGACGACACGCGCGCCAATTACCAGAATCAGCGTTACTCCACTGACCGAGCCACCGATTCCGACAAGTCGGGAGCTTACGAGGCCAGCGGCACTTTCGGCGGATCAGGTTTCTCTGCCGGAGTCGGCAGCGGACAGCGACAGGGGGTTAATGGACAACGCCAATTCTCCATCACCGCCGGAATTCCCAGTGCGGATGCGCAGCCCGCGGCTTCCAGCAACTTCGAAGTTAAGAGTCCTAGTAACGGAAACTATGGATTCAACGCGCAATATCAGAATCAACCTGGTGTTAAGGGAGGTGTCAAGGGAGGCAGTGAATTTCAGGGTGCTGCTTCTAGCAATTACGAAGTTAAAAGTCCTAGTAACGGAAACTATGGATTCAGCGCACAATACCAAAACCAACCCGGCGTTAAAGGAGGTGTCAAGGGAGGCAGTGAATTCCAGGGTGCTGCTTCCGACAATTACGAAGTGAAGACTCAGGGCAACGGTAACTCGGCTTTCAGCGCTCAATATCAAAATCAACCTGGTGTTAAAGGTGGTATCAGCCAAGGAGCAGCCTCCAGCAACTTCGAAGTTAAGAGTCCCAGTAACAGAAACTATGGATTCAGCGCGCAATACCAAAATCAACCTGGTGTTAAAGGAGGAGTCAAGGGAGGCAGTGAATTCCAGGGTGCTGCTTCCGACAATTACGAAGTGAAGACTCAGGGCAACGGCTTCAGCGCTCAATACCAGAATCAACCTGGTGTAAAAGGAGGCATCAAGGGAGGCAGCCAATTCCAAGGGGCCGCTTCTGACAACTATGAGGTGAAGACCCAAGGCAATGGCTTCAGCGCTCAATACCAGAATCAACCTGGTGTGAAAGGAGGCATTAAGGGAGGCAGCCAA
>JAPYZO010005191.1:0-27418 GCA_030522905.1 Torymus flavipes | reverse complement strand
TGTGTGTGTGTGTCTGGGATTACGCATTAATTGCGATTGTATGTTAGTTTACGGAGGCTATCAGTTTCATAAAATGTAAAAATTATACAGGCGATAAAATTTTATGTAATTTTATATATTTATTGCTGTATCGCTTCTTTTGCAGGTATAAATTTCTAAATAATCATGGCCGCTGGGAAAAAAACGTATCCATTTTCAGGCTGCAGGTGCATGTGCGCTGCTTCGTTAGGAGCACAAAAATGGCTAGATAACAAGCCGACCGACACGTGAAAATATGTTAATGCAGACATCGATAAATTATACAAACGATAAAATAAAAATGTTTTGTGAGTTCAGTCTTAAATTTCACTCCCATCGCGTATAAAGAAATCAACTTCTCCTCCCCACACCGTAGAATGTAAATCCCGATTCTAATCAAATTCCACCTTTTTTCCCCTCCCGTTACTCCCACTTATACATGCATTCGTGCACGTTCGGCTTTTCCATTGCACACAGGTTCTCCAAAAAAAGAAAAAGAAAAAAAGAATTAAAGGAAAAACGTCGCGCAACACTCACTCGCTCGCGGCGAAAGAATAAATCTAGAGGAAAAGCTAGCTCGACTGCATTAAAAGCCGCCTCGTATATCTTCCAGAAATCTGGCCAACGACTTTACGAACTCTCGCCGCCGCCTACTACTATATACGGAAAAAAGTGGCTGCGGCAAGTGGGCCCGTGGGAGATTGCCCCCACAAACTGGACCTGTCCCGCTCTAGCTGGAAAACTCGCCGAGAAAAGGGCGGCGAGTACATAACGAGTGGCCGAGCACGCGCTCGTCTAAGGAGGTCGCCGAGGATGAGCCCCTGCGCGATGTATAATAGAGGCACGGTAGGAGTATAGGCGGCGATCTACGCCGAGCCTCCCCGGGACAGTTGACACGTAACTCGATAGTAACGCGGCGGCGGCGGCGGCGGCGGCGTGCGCGAGTCTTGTTTACGGCCTCGTAAAATTACCGAGTTGATGCTTCAAAGTGGAATAAAACGATTGCGGCCCGACGTCGCGTCCGCGCACGCATCATGCATGTATATATGCACGTGCACGTATGTGTGAGAGTGTGTGTGTAGCTAATATTACGGGCGATTGATCGGACGCGCAGAATGATATTTTCGCGCCGCTCGCGACGTTTATATGCATGCATACGCGCGCGAAATGTGTAACTGTGCGAGGGGGTGATACTCGTGCGTACGGTCAATGCCTCGCCCGCGCGCGTTCCACCGTTTTATATACCTCCGGGTAATGCGTTTCTGCACTCTCCCGGCGATCATGATTTTTACACGGCACGGCGGGTATAGAGTTTTTTGTTTCCAGCGGCTCGTGGTCGTCTTATTGATTTTCTGGGAAAGCGCGTGTGCGCGTATATATATTGTGGGGCGAGTTCGTTTGATAAGGATTATATTGAAAATAAGACTAGTTTTACGTGTATAAGCCGCGCAGAGGGCAATTGTTGCGACGCCGCGCGGGATTTTCATCTGGTTATGTAAATTATCATTCTTATTTTCGCATTTATTAAGGTAAATTTAAGTATAAAGTGCAATAAAAGTCGTCGTCGACGGTATTTTAAAATAATCTCACGGCGGTAAAATCGATACTTTATTGATTACAAAAAAAAAGAGGAGAAGGTAAAGCGATTCGCACGCAAAAGGAAATTCCTCGTTGGCCGTGGACTTTTTGTATACCGCGTGCGACACACTCTCCGCGTCGCTGTAGTTTATTAAGCCAGAACTATATTTTTAATGTAGAGACGCGAGGTAACGAGAAACGCTCGGTACAAATGAGTCCAAATGATCATTGCGTCTCGTCCGATCACGATCGGAACGAAACTCGCTTCTCTAATCTAATGAAAACGGGTCGTCCCCGAAAGGTAAGCGAAAACACACGCGAGCAGCAATCAACCCTAATAAGAAGCAATAACTTTTCTTTGAAGTTAATTGCCACCGCAATAAACACGATAGGGTACACGCGGAGAGAGAGAAAGAAAAAAGTAGTAAATTGAAGCCATAAATATCATCTATAACTCATCCTCGCGTTTCAAAGCCAATCCTCTGTCCCCTTCCACGTATATATACAATCCATTAGATGCACCTTTGTAATTAAATTCTCCTGACCATCCAATCACCCAAATCGATCGAGTTGCGCGCACGGAATTTTCCACGCGTATTATGGCGCGGGCGAGCACGTAATTGGTTTTTTCCACTTCACTCCCGCGCGATCTTCGATTGGCCTCCCGCTGTGGGGTAAGTATAAGTAGGTGTGCCTCTGCCTTCTCCTTCTTCTTCCCCCTTTTTTCATCGAACAGATCCCCGAGGCAGGAAAGAAAGATGGTGCGAGCGCGGGTTTTTCGATGCACAGCATATGGCAGCTGCGTGAAGAAGCCCAGACGTAATATCTGCTGGGCGTGAACTCTCGCGAACCTTATGCCACGCGCTTATCTTTCCCGAGCTTTCACAGACATCCTTTGCCGCAGCGGTTGTACAGCTCTCTCGGATTCGATAAAGCGCGAGTGCTTTAATGTGGGCCTCAATGGCTGCAGGCATTTTTTGATCGCCGCGGAGCTTCACTCAATAAAACTTCTGTAAATAAGCCTTGTTAGAGCCGCGCAGCATGGTTTTTCTTCCTCTTCGGTGCGTCTGCTTCTGCACGCGCGCGTTATGTACGCGTTCATCATGTGTATAGTCGGCTCGGGCACTTAAGTGCGGCCCCGGGGCTATCTGCGCGTGCATGGAAAAAGATGATAGCGTAATTGATGTATTTTATGAATTAGTTGAGAATAGCTCGTTCGCTGATGAATAGCCGCGCGTACGAGCTTTCTCGTTCGTAAATGGAGAAATGAAGTGGCCTTATGTTTTTCTCTCTTACACGGTATGCGTGTTTTTTCTGCTAAAGGGTTCGGTTTTCACGATGTACTAACTGTACGTCTTCTTGTTAATTTGAAATCGAAGCGTTTATTTTGCGATAGGAAAATAAATAATAGGAAAAAGTGGCTATAACGGAATTTGCAAAACGAAATGCTACGCTAGAAGAAAACATTATCGTCTTTCGTCATTCTCATTACCATTATCAACGGCATTATACTAATCTAACGTTTTAGCAGAATTTATTCATTCGAATTAAGAATAAATTAACAAGGTACCGAACATTCTCAATCTACTCAGAGGCCGGCGCGTAGGAGTCGTCCACATGCACGCGGCCGCATTTAGTTTCTTCATTCGCATCATTGGAGAAGAAAACATTTTCTCTCGCTTACTATCCATTTCCATGTCGTCTCGGCGAGCCGTTAAAATCATAAAATACAGAATTTATTCGCCTTTGATAAGGTAAATTTACAGTGATACAAGTCCGCTTACGTAAAGTCTCGTCCCGTTCTCGAGTTTCTCGCGGCGGCAACAACATCACCAGGCGCGCGCGCGCGCGCGGAAAAGGAAGAACCGCACACGCTTTCAATTTAGAAATATTATTCAGCCGCTTTAGCATACGGCAGAGAGTAGTACGCGATTATCGCCGGCGAAAAATTCGCGCGCCAATGCAAAAAGCTCTTCTCGCGAGATGTGCCGTAAATACACGCATATTCCCCCGGCTAGATTCCCCCGATAAGAGAGTCCGCGCCACGAACGAGCTTGTAAAAAGACTACTTTCCAGCCGCGGAATGGACTATCCTCTCTATCTCCCTCTCTTGCGATCCCCTTTTCATTCCATTAGAGACGCCGCCTCGGCTATATACGTGCATCCAAGAGCATCCGCCATAAGCAATGAGCGTAAGCGCACAAACGAACGTATAATACACGCGCATATATATATATTTATATATATATAAAACTCGCGCACGAGCGGGAGACATTGTTCATGCACGCATAAAGTCTCGCTCTTAGCCTTGCCAGAGAGAGATCGTATCGAGGCGTCGCGTGTGCGTGCATAAAAGCAATGCACTTAATAACGAGGAGAGAAAAAACGCGCGGAGGCCATCGCCGCGAGTGAAGTTCCTCTACACGTGGACTGGCCAACCAAGGGATTCCCCCCGGCCTATAACACGAGCGTCTCCCACTCGCTCGCTCGCACGCAAAGAAAGAAAAAATAAACTCGCACGCGGTATCTCTTTCGCGCACGCGGCGTATATAATAAAACCCTGGATATAATTATCCGGATTCGAGTTCGAGAAAGGCGGCGGAGAATCGAGGCTCTGCGAGCGAGGCCTTAAGCCGCCGGAGAGGATCTCGGCGTTCCGGCGATAAACCGTTTCTCCCGTAGCGATTCGGCTGTTTTCTCGTGTCGCCGTCCGGATAAGGGAGGCTCGTAAACTGCCCCGTGTGTCCCGTTCCTCCTCTCTCTCTGCCCCTCCACTTCGATCTTTTTTGCCGTCTGACCGGGGGAGAGGAAGAGAGGGTGTAGGTAACTTCGAGATAGCTTCGCGAGAGACAAAAAGGAAAAGTTTAAGGAGAGAGAGAGAGGAGGGACCGACGAAGTGAGTGGAGTGCGTTATATAGGTATATCGAAGATATCGACTTTCGGAGGATGAGGATGGAGATAAAAGAAAGAACTTTGTAAATTACTGTGCGTGTGTGCGCCCTACGCTCTGCTGAAATTATCGCACTGGAATGGGGCTTCTTTTTTTTTAATAAAGCGGCGCGAGGATTGCCTGCTTTCGTTATTCGATGCTTTTGCGGAGATACTGCGACATGGTTTTATTAAGTAAAATTTTATCAGATTTACTTGTATATTTACTTTGCAATGTTTTTAAAATACCTGAATTTCTGTACTTAGGCGAAGAAGCATTGGAAAATTATGTGGGAGCAGATGATGATAAAGGCGTTTTTAAATTGTTACATGCAGCGATAAAGAGATGTTTCGAATAAAATTATTTACAAAATATATGTAGTTAATTATTTATTTGACCCTCTGATTTCACGCAAAATCTCAAATTCCTGCGCGGGAAATCAATAATCTTGTAATTATACCAAAGGATAAAAATAATCAGCGACAGTTTAAGTGCATCTACTTATGTACTTTATTTACAACACAACTTTTTATGCCCGAGACAGACAGATAAAAACTTCCACAGCACCGCAGCGACTGATACATTTTCCTCCTTCTCTTGCGATTATCATGAAAATATGCAAAACGATGCAAACTAATACAAGATTCCCGCTCGTATAATTACATCACGAGAGCTGCGAAAAGAATCAGGTTAGAGGCTGCCTGCCTGCCTCTGGCTTCTTTCGGAAACGCCTGAGCGTTGGCTCGTATAACCGCGATAAAGGAGAAATTCCAGCACGAGCCGCGCAGCTCTACGGAACAATTTAAAAGTGCATTGCAGCGAGCGCGAGTATATCTCTGGCGCTAAGCGAAATTTATTCATACAGGAAATCCAGGCGAAATGCAGGGAGAGAGAAGGCTCTCTTTACTTATGGGGAAACGATTTAACGGTTATGCGCGAGATTTAATCGATGCCGTAAAACGTAATTTTAATCGCCACGCACGCACACGCATGCACACAAGCTTCCTCTCTCCCGTCAATTTTTAATACTGACCTAGTCTCTTGCGCAGTATACGTTTACGCGCGAGAGCGCGGGGGGATAATCGCGCGCCGTAACTTTTACTTTTGCCAAGATATACGAACCTCCCGAGGGCCATGAAATATTCATGAGAACAATAATCGAATGTATATAACAGCGATAGAAACAGCTACGCGGGGCCGTAAAATCGCTCGTGGGTGGAAAGAGCTCGCGAATTCACGCGCTCCCTTCGTAACCAGTCGCGCTTTGAACTTGAGTAATAAAAGGGTTTCTTGCACTTACTCCGATATCCCGTGTGCGTGCTCGTATGTACATGACGCGCCGAGTGCGACAGCGACGCGACCAGGATATATAAAAATAATTTCGAGCCGCGCATCAACCGCGGTATTTACGCAAGGCGAGAGGAGAAAATAACGCGACGCACGGGATGGATATTTTCGTATTTAAAAACGAATTTTAAAATTTAAGCGACGGCGGATTTGCATAAATTTCAGCGCACACAGGCGCGCGTGTGTAAAAATATAATCGGTGGGGGAGATCGTTGACCGCGTTCGTATATACGTAGTATAACGCGAAGTGCTGCGGTGCTGAGGTATTTCGTATAGTGATAAAGTCAAGTTTTATCGCGGATTTATTGAACGTTAATGCACTAAATCAACGATCCCATTGTAGATTAATAATTGACCTTAAACTTCACGTTTTTCACCGTAACTCTTATTTTATACAACAAATCAAGTTTTTGATATTTCAATTTGTAAAATAACCATTTTTCTATGCGAAAATGATTCACGTCGCGCGCAGTTTAACATTTCAATTTTAAAATCCTATCCCCCGACCAATAAATCCTAAAACCTTCCATTAAAACCTATCCTTTTAATCCCCGTCTCTCCCACGCATTCCCCCGAACTTCAACTCCATAAAACCCCTTTCCCATCGCGCCCATTCAACCTCCCACTCTACCCATCAAAAAAAGCAAAACCGTAAATCGTTCTCTCCTCTCTTCTATCTCTGTCTCTCCCCCAAGAGAAAGAGAGAAAGAGAAATAATAACGTAAAAGGCATCGCGCATCCTATTCTCTCTACGCTCACGGCCAACGCGAAGCGACGGCAACAGCAGCAGCCGCCACCGCGGCGATCGATCCGCCGCCTCTCACCGCGACAGCAGCTGTCCTGCCATCTGTGGTGCGGCGCGCGAACTCTCAGCTTGGGGTGATTCCCGCGCGGCGGCGCTACGTAGCAACGCGTTATGGCCGCGGTGGGGAGAGCGGCGATTGGTCGGTCGCGCCGGCGGCCATCATGGATTCCGCGCATAGTTTGCATAATGAGGCCGGTAATGGCCGCCGCGGCAGCCAATGACCTTCGGCCGGGGGTGTGGCGCGCGCGGGGCGCGCCCGTATAATCATGGCCCCCGGGGCGGTACGAGCGTGGCTACGGTACGGCCCACAAATACAGGACTGCCCATTGAAGACTTTTTTGGCTGTCGAAAATTTCGGCTACAGCGGGACGCGCGCTGATGTTTCTCGAGAGTTTTCCGTAAAACCGAAGTTTTTAATGCCACGGTGGAGTAAATGAACGATGTCGAGGGGAATTTTCTTAGTTTGTTTTATGATTAAAATTCTTGTAAGTTGGCAGAGTGGCGAGTTTGGAGGAAACTCAGGTTTATTGGGAAAGTATAGACACGGAAGTGTTCGCTCTACTCTCTTAATAAGATATATATACGCGAGTATTTAAAAGGAAACCGATTCCATAATTGTACCAGGTCAAAGGACCGGAGATCTTAACCCACATATACAACGCGTGCCATCAATGCTATGCGGTGGGTCATAAAAACACGAAAGAACCCCGCGTGTATATACACACACACGAGCGCAGGGGTAACAGGTACCATAAACACAAGAAGACGCCGGCGCCTCGGCTGGTATCGAATGCAAATCGGACGACGTCATTCTCGCGCCCGAGGGACGATGAATGGACTTTACGGCGACTCGTAAAATTAAAAATCCCGGGCGCACGCAGTGTACACTAGAGTAGAAGCTCGCGCGCGAGCGCGCGTCGAAACGAAACGGCACATCGCATGCCCTCACTCTCGCTCGCTCGCGGGGTGTCGAGGACGTAAAAAATTTTACGATCGCGGCCAATAAAGTGACGTAACTTAAGTATTTTAGCGTAACCGCGCGCTCGTGACGTCACAGGAGAGCACCGCGAGAGTCAGACAGCTAGACAGACGCGGAAGTGCCGCCGGCGGCGGCGGACGCGCGACACACACGTTGTGTTGTAGGTGTGCGGAAGGGGTTGCAAGGCCAAGGCGCACACGTACACACGCGCGTATTATAGGGCCCCCGGTCGCAGTGCCGAGACACGAGCCGTCGAGAGGAGTCAGTCGATGGTTTACGACAGTCTGCACGAGCGAGCGAGAGAGACAGCTCGGCTGCCGCCGACGCCGAGCCCATAAAAATGTAACGAGCCTGTAAACGTTCGTTTATATTGCCCTGCCTTTATATACCCGTCCGCGTGCGCTCGCGAGAGAGTGCGAGCGGATTGAGGTAGGTCCCGCGAGCGGTTTGTGTGTATGTATGTCTGACGTAGTGTTCCGTTACGTCACATTACGACGGATAACCGCGGAACAATGACTCTTTTGCGGGAAGGCCGTTACATTCGAGGAGGGCCGTGGTGTGTTGTGTTTTTGCCAGTTTTCGCTGTGTTTTGCTCGACTTTTAGCCGCCGCGCGGGCGAGTTACACGGCCGTCACGCGCTGGTGACGGGCATGCGTTCCGCTTCGCCCGCACGCGAATATATTTTTACGTACTTACTTTCGCTGGCCGCTGGCGATAGCGGGACTCTTTTAACACTTTAGGAGTGTTCTGATTTTATTGTGTCGCGGGTTCGCCAACCAGCAAAGATAAGATGTGACGTTGAGCCGATAATTTATATTTTTGAATCGGTTAATTATTTTCTTAGATACGGTCTATCTAGGGCGTTATCACATTGGAAGACTGTTTGCGAGAATGATTACCGCCATCAGTAATAAGTGAAAAATACGCATCCGCACGATTTACGAGGAAAAAAACCATAACTCATCAATAACATAAAACGATTGATGCGACATTGGTATCCACGCTCGCTCGCGGAAGAAAACGCGCGCAATCTGCTCGATTGCGCTCTCGGCGCATCATGCTTTTACGAGTGCGGACATCGAATAAACCGGGAACTAAGAGCGAAACCGGCAGCTTTTATTGCACTCGCAGCTCGTTTCCATCGCCATCCGCAGTCATCTGCTCGCTCGCTCGTACACATCACACACAAACGATTATATAACCCGCGTTGCGAACGACAATCTGCAAAAACTACCGCAAGCGCCGAGGTAAAACACTCGTAAAAATCCCGTAAATTCCGCGTCGGGCGGAGGATTGCCGTCAAAACAAAAACTATCCTCCGCTGCTCGCTCGTATCAATTACCCTGCACCGTGCACTCGCTCGCTAAAAAGCCCCTGTGCAAGCCTCATCGACCTCGCACTCTATTACAATAAAAAAGTGCGTCAGCCGCCGCCCTTTAAACACCGTAAAACCGAGTCGTATAACAGAGCATCACGGATTCGCACACGCCTCTCACCATCATGAATGAACAGCAGCACCACCGAGCCTACTATACGTACGTACGATCGCGTTAAAGTCGTGACGCTCGACTTTATGTCCTCTCGAGTGAGCGGCTGTTCCAGACGACGATGGCTGCTGCAACGCGCGCGACCCGTCGGTCGGTTATAGACGAGCTGCAGTGGCACGCGTCTCTATGTGTGTGTGTGTGTGCAGAAAGCGCGCCCGCACGTTCGCCTTTTACGATCATTGCGTAATACCGTAGCTACGCTAGCGCGCACACACAACTCCTCCTGGTCGCGCTCGTCGCCGCGACCTTGACACTGATCCGCACACACAAACTGGCATATAGATATATGTGTGTGGAGGCGCGCATGATTCATGTGCGAAGTCGCGCGGCTCGCAGGTGGAGGCGGTGCACCAGGTAGCGGGAGAGCGAGAGAGATGGAGAAAGAGGTACTAGAGCGCTTTACGGCTTGTCGGGAGGCCGGCTCCTCGTTTTACTAACACTTAAAAGTTTATTGGCGCTCATAAAACGCGAGCTCGCGCGCGAGCGCGGACGTTTAGCTTTATTTGGCCGGGAGAGCGATGACTTAGGGACGCGCGCATGTATACGCGCGCGCGCGAAAGACACACGAGCGACTATGGCGCATTTTACGACGTTTTTGCAGGATTCGCGTTGCGGACGACAAGCTGCTGCTGCTGCTGTTACTACTACCCGGGGGTCATTACACTGTGGGTGTGTGTGTGTGTGTGTTTACGCACGCGGTTCTCCATTCATGAACCGGGACCGCCAGCGATTTCGTTATGTGGGTCAGCGTATGTATGAGAAGAGACGCACAGGCGTGATGTGTGCGCGTGGCCGTTATGACGGGCCCCCGCTCGACTTTATTTCGATACGTGAGATGCATATTGAGGTTGTCGCGATTGCGTGGAGGACGCGAATGATGAGAAAAGCCGCGTGTGTGTATGTAAGTATGCGCTTTAAATGCCTAAGCATGGAGGTCGTCACTTGAATGCTAGGACTTTGAACTGGTTCTCCGAAAAATGCTTAGTCAGCGGCTTTGTTGGAGTGTCGAATAACGATGGGAGAAAAGTTGGAGGGGTTATCGTGTGAGTCACGCTGATAAGACATCTGTAATTGTGGGAAATGCAGTTGATTCATTAAAAATTATATAATTAGTTGTTAAACATTAAGATCATCTAGATAAGAATTTAAATTCTTTCGTTATATCAAGTGAAGCATGAGAAGAGCATTTGAATTAGAATCACGACCAGTTTTCAAATTATCCGAGAGCATTTTTAATACGAAATGATCGTTTAATTAATAAGAAGATGCGAGTAAAATTGAGGTTCATCGAATTATCGTTTAACACGTGACCATAAAAACCGCACCTGAACCCCTATAAACGGAACTTAGCCTCATTCAGTTTTAAAGTCATCCACTTTGACGTACGCGCGGACAACCGTCAATGATATCGCCCTTTACTACCTACTTAGCTATTCCGGGCAACAGTAAATTAAAACGTTGCAATAAACGCCATTTAGCAGGTTATATAAAAAGCCATAAATCCCGAGCAGGGGGCGCCTCTCGACATTACGACTCTAATGATTCGAAATTAGGTATCATGAGCCAAGAGCCCGCGCGCGCGCATCAGTTACGACTTTTCGTGTTTCTAAAGACACGACCAGCGGCAGGTACGTCTCTCAAGGCGACAGAGTGAGCTTGTTTTTCGGCGATCTATACCTCGCGTCCGCATATTATTATTGTCTGGGAAAGACATAATACACCCCGGGCGGATCGTAAAACGACTCGTTAGCCTTGCGCAATCGTCACGTCTCTCCTCGTTTGTTGGGTAATAATATGTGTATACCCTATATATATATATACCTGCGGAGTATACCGGTCCATTCATACGTCTGGTAAATACAGTATTCTTGAGGGAAAATTTTACGCGATTCTGGGTGAATGATTGTTGTGAGGATTGATGCGGTAAGATATTTCGCTACTGTTGTTGCGCGGAGGGAGCCTGACGTACGGGTTGAGACGCGGAGCGGTGCGCCAGCCAGCCACCAGCGAGTACACGTTAGATGGCGCGAGTTCCTCTGTTCGATGTCAAAAAGAATTCTTATTTTTTGGGAACGTTATTTTGTTTGTTGTTATGTTTTGAAGAATTTTTAGGATATATTTTCAAGAGAATGCAATTAATGATAATTTTATATGGTAGAAATATGTTAATTTGCTTTGGAATAAACCGTTTTCAGTTAATTTATTCACAGAAAAAAATTGTACAACGTATATATTTAGAACAAAATATATTTATGCATAATCAACTTCAAGCTTATCTAAAATTTAAATCGAAATATTGAAATTAAATTTGCCGATAAATATTGAAAAACTATTAAATATTTCCGATTCCGATAACGCATTCAATCAACATACTTTCCCAATACTCAAGTTGATAAATAGTACATAACTTCTCTTCTTAATTACAAGTTGAGCTCGCGGCCGCAGTTAAACTGTATTTTAATATCTGTAAATCAATGTTAAATATTACTAAAACACACACTAAGAGCGAAATTAACGAAACAAAGTCGCCACTAAATAACAAAACGCACAATCGCGTAATATAATTCAAAAATCCCGAGTTTTCATTTGCCCACTGCATGCAGTAGCACCAGCGCATACACGAGATTCCTCCCAATTGGCAGGATACACCAATCTAAATTTAAATCAGGCTACGGTAGGCCCGCGCGCCGTCTGTAACGCGGGCGAAATTTATGGGAGGTCATCCACAGCTCGAAGAGATTGGCTCTGCTGCTGCTGCTGCTGTACGCGTATGACCCTGCGCTGCACTCGCTGCGTCTGCGTGTGCAGGGCTTTGCACAATACTGTCCCGCATGCTCATAAAGATCTCACTTGCGCGGATGGAATTGTGACTTTTATAAACGGGAGTTTACGCGAATGAGAGTCTCGGTCTGCGCGTCTACGATAGAACCGTCGGTATAACGAAGCGCTTGTTAATGCACAATCTTTTTGTCTCGATTGAGGATATACGAAGAAAATCACGCGTGTAGAGCCCGCAGAGAGAGATCAGCGTCGGGGCTGTTTGTTTATAATAGAAATTTACGATACTTGCGTCACTTTTGCAGCTGCGCTACAGCATGTGTGTGTGGCTGCCCCTATGACAGAAGTAAGAACGCAGCTCTTTTGCAATTTTATGACATTTTCGTCCGCGAAATTACAGTGGAAAATAAAAGCTTACACACCGGCTCGCGGCGGTGGCGGTATTCAGCGACTGCAGAAATATTATCATATACACACAAACGTACTCTCTCGAGTATAATTTTAATTGACGATAAATCAAGCCCGCCTTTCTTTCAGTAGTAATTTACAAACGAGCAAGTGCGCGTGTCCCCCTCCTCCCCTCGCTCTTAATTTATAATTCAAAGGCATTTTTTGCAGATTAATCGCGCAATCATGAAAGTCAGGCGCGCTCTCGTGCAGGATATAATTAACGGCCCCGTGCGCGCGCAGAGTTTAATTTGCGAGCAATCGAGCATAAGCTCTCTCTCTCTCGCTGGCTCGCAAGGTGTATTACCGAAATTCCACGGGAGTTGCATTATTGATCGCGGCATCCACGCCCTCTACGCAGCAGCGACGGCAACGGACGCCTCCTGGGCCTCATTTAGCCGAAGACGGGCGAACGCTCTCTCGCTCCCTGAGAGCAAGAATGGCGCTCACGAGTAGAATGAAGGGGCGAGAGGGGACGGGAGAGAATGCCAAAAGATAAAGGCAGCCGAGAGCAAGAGAGAGAGAAAAAGGAGGACGGTGAGATGAAGGAGGCACGACGACGACGACGACGGCGTAGGGAATGCGGCCGCGGCAGCTCGGACGGCGCATTCCCGTGTGCGTGCGTGAGTTTGCGCCCGGGTGTAGGTTCCGCTTCATGAAGGCTCATAAATATTCCCGGGGCCCCGGTGTGTATAAGACCATGCGCGCCGTAAAGAAACCGCTCGCGGCTGACTCGAAAGGGGTTAATTTTTTTTCCCTTCCCGCTCGCCTCTGTTCCTCGCGGATGCCCTCTACTTCCTTTTTTTCGAAAGAGAGCGTGGACCTGAGAACGAGTGGAAAAAAATCGTCCAGACGGTGCGGAGGAAGAGAGAAAAAAAAGACAAAGGATATGCCTTCTGTGTATGTGTGTGAGAGCGAAGCGCGCCAGACGGAGGTCACGTGGAGGATTGAAAGGGTTGAGAGAGATACCCGCCACTATACGAATTTTCCCCTCCGTGAAAATTTCAGACGGTGGCTGTGGAGGTTCGGGGAAAGGGTAAATTTATGGTGGATTTTTTTCGTGGTTTTTTTCGAGGGTTTCCCACTGTGCCATCCCGAGAAGCTCGTGTCTGAGCTGAGGAAGAGAGGGAAGGTTTTTCGATCTTTTGCGATATTGCATGTGAAAGCTTATCTGGTCGATGTAAGAAAGCAATCGTTGACATATCCGATAAATAATTCAGGAGAACTTCGGGTGTATTAGATCGGAAAGCTTGGTCTCTGATTCTCTTGCGCAGCTGTACTGCTTTGTCTTATTCAGCAACTTGTTAAGATAATTTGGCTGTTTGGCTTACTTTGTACACTGATTGAAGTAACCCGAGGCTTTATCGTTACCCAGAAGTTATCAATCATCCGAAACAGTTTTGTTTTCTTAAATAAATCGTAGCAATTTTTTCCCAACAATTCAAACTGATCGAAAAATGAAAAAAAAAGGGTAATTGTAATTGATGCACTTCTACTGCATGTATATTCAAAGCCCGTGAGCCACTTTTGTTGATAATATTTACGAGATGCCGTCTACGCCAGGCATCTGCAAATTAAACCGATAAATATCTTTGATATTGTAAACGTCAGGGCGAAATTAAGGACCTCAAACCGACCGACATGAAAAAATCTCTCTTTCTCTCCTCACCAAAACCGCTTGCCACGAGCCGACGGACCGAGAAAAAACGAGTGCATCATACTGTAGCTCTCGATAACTCACGATCCATCCCTGTTATTTATCGCCCCGCATAAATTGTCCGAGAGCGACATTCCGCTCTCTCTTCTCGACCTTCCTCGATCCTCTCATCCGCGGGGCAGCCTCTCCCCGCTAATTCGCCGATTGCATAGGCCTCTCTCGGCAATTTCGCGCGCTTGAATATTCATACGACGCGCGAGGATATCAAGGCCGTCGCGACGACGGGCGCCCCAGACGCGAGCCCTGCAAGAAGGGCAAACGTGACCGCCTTCATTGACTTTACGAGCGATAAAACGGGACTTTATAGTTTGCGGGCTGCAGCTCGCCGACGGCCGCCGCGGCTCTGTGTTGTCGGGGCGGTGGCCGACTCCTAAGAGACGTATAACCACTCGCGGATATACTATGGTGTATGTGTGGCCCAGACACTTGTATGTGTATTAGCGGCCGAGGCGATAAACGCGAGCACTTGACTGACTTTCCGTATAGCGTCGGGAAGATGCGGGAAAATGAAAAAGCACGATACTTCGCGACGGGGTAATTTGGCCGCGGTTACGCGCGTGATGAACGCATTCGACGTATTATATAGCCGATGATTTCGCGCGGGGGCTGAGCGCAGTATGAATTGTGTTGTTGCTTCTTTTTTGCGCGCGCTCAGCTCGCAGTAGTCCTTTGTTGTTACGAGCCAGGCAAACAAAATGATTAAGTGCGCGTAAGAGAGCCTTGGTCGCTCGTTACTTTTGCTCGCGGAAAACGCGCGTTTAATAATGCACTGATTGGCACTTCAATGGCAGCTTCCGTGTGTGCCTTCCTTGTCGCACCGCCGCCGCCTTTAGTTTTCTTTATCTCCTCGCGAGGCGCGCTTTTACGAGCTTGTTTTTTCCGCGCGTAACTCAATGCGTGCCGGGCTACTGTAGCTACAGCGTCCGTGAGTCGCGTCGTGCGCTTGTTATATACTGTTGAGGATTTTCAATTGTGCGACAGTTTTCAAGGCGAGAGAGCCGTTTGTAGTTTCTGTAAATGTCAAATGAACAAGCGTTCGTTAAATGCTTTGTGTACTACTGGTCCCGAGAAACGTTGTATTGACGTTTTTATAATTATTAATTTTGCTTTCATGAGTCAAGAAGGTACTTTGATGCAGAAAACTGATGCTTAAAAGTGACATGACAATTGCAGGAGGTGAACATTTTATTAGCTTTCTGAAAATTTAACGTAATTTAGACATTACTTTTAAGAATAACTTTTAGATAAATATAATATTTGATTGGAATCAATAGTCTATCAAATTATTACTTAATTTTGTATATCTGAAATTTTATCTTTATTTATTATGGAAAAGTATAGTTGTTTAATACCAAAAACCCTTATAAATACAACAAACTTTTTCTTTTAACCGAAAAGTATATACCCATCCACTCACGGAAACTGAAGAAAATACTTCTCTTTACCAACTATAGGAAGAAACACTTTCCCGATCACGTCCACCTCCGATCCGAAACATCCTCACGTACAATCCAGCCACGACTCACCAGAAAAAAGACTCCCAAAGGTCTAACAGCCGACGGTCAGCCCGCTACAGCCTGCGGAACCTAGACCCAGACGCGGAAAGGACACTATAAAGCTATAAAACGAGGCTCGCCCGCGCCTGCAGCAGCAGAAGGGTTAACGACGGTCCTTTTTAGCGCGCGCGACCTTCAGGCTAATCCTCTCTCGCTGCGCGATATTAGTTCGGAAAGTCGTTGCGGCATCTCTCTCTCTCGAACTCCATCGGAAATGGACCTGCTCGCGCGTATCTAACCCTTTGGCTTACCGCATCGGCGGGGAAAGGAGTAAAGCCCGCGCCGCTGGACGTCGCGTTGTCTTCCCGTATATGAGTTTTCCTCGTCAAGGACGAAGGGGTTGAGATGCGACGGCGAAGATTCTTTTCGGAGGAGGACAAGGTGCGCTTGTGTCTGAGTTAGTTTGTTTCGGGAAGTCGGTTTGAGAGGTGGCTTTTAGTCGTAGAGAAGTAAGTGCGAGACGATTTGTATTAATTTACAAGTTTGCATACAATTATCAAGTGCAAGTTTTTTTTTCTAAATATAGTGAAACAGCAAATTACCGAGGGATTAATTGCTATGGATTGTTTTTCTGCGACGTGAAGTGTAAAAAGTGTGTAACATATTTTTTCAAAACATTTTTTCCGGTATAAAAACCTTATGCATAAACGTATTGAATTTTCATAAACGTAATCGTACTTTTTGCTAAACCATCGATAATTATTTCTTGTTACTTTGATGCGTACAAATGTACAATCACGGATAATGATTAGCATACTTAGATCGGAATAATCATCGTTCTGCTGTGTGACGTAAAGTCAAATTCTTAAATAATTGCTATACTCTTATATATGTTGAAGAAGTCCGGTGTCGTAGAAACTCGTTAGACTAACTCAATAATAAATGTCACGTGACTTAATCGGGAAGATTATAAAGTTTGAAGCAGCTCGCCCTTCCTAGCCGTCGTAAAGAAAATTTTACCGTTCTTTGTAATGTCACTGCCGCGTAAAAACTTCTCAGATAAAAGAAAGGAAGCAGCATTTACAGTAAGCTTGCGCAATCTCCCTGGACGTGGAAAAATTTGTTTTTGAAGATGACCTGATTTTCGCTCGATTGTTACAGTTACGCGATTGCTCGTACCGCGGATTATGTAAATTGAGTTTTCATATGTCGATGAGATCAGCGTAAATACGTCATAGTTATATAAGAAAGTAAATTCATCTTAAGATCTAATAAAATACTTTTCAACTATATAATTATCTGTAGTAATTTTAAGATATAAAACTGTATAAAACGTAGAGATTCTTAAAGAAATAATGCATGATTCTTCAAAGCCCGATTTATTGCATGAGAAATTTATCATTTCAATTCGAAAGCCAAGCCGTTTCATTAACTCAAGCGTATCCCACTCATTATCCACTTCAACCTCCACTAAATTAGAACCAAACGATTTCAGGAGAATCGAGCGCCGCCGGCAACACCAACAATCGTCGATTCAGCGAAATCATCGCCGCTTTCGCAATCCCTCACCTATCCAATCGACTATCATCTCTCACTTCAGCCTTTGAAGATGAACAAGCGTCTGCCTCCTGCATGTACATATATATACGGCGAAGGCCCAAGAATAATCAGGGGATGGCGTCACGGGGGCACCTAAATGGCGATGCCGCAGCCGCGGCTTAATTATAACTCACGCGGCCACGGCAGAGGCGCGGCATGCTGAGAGAAAGAAAAAAATAGCCACGGAACGGAAGAAGAAGAAGAACAAGAAGAGGCTGAAATTAGAACTGGCCGAGAAGACGGCTGTGTGTGTGCGTGTGCATCTTTCGAAAAAAATGCTGCGCTTTTCGGGAGCCGTCGGACGATGATGATTGTGCAATTGGGAACGGACGAGTGATTGGGGGAGTTTTTTGGGGCGGTGAGTCGGTATAAGTGTAGTAGTGGTTGGGGAAAATTTTCATAAAATGTTTCTTTGTGCGAATGAATGACAGGCTTTGAGATAAGGTTAAATGAAGACAATAATGTTACTGTGTATAAACGTTGTTTCGAAATGTTCGTGGAACAGCGATATTTTTTTTTTTCATTTCTGGTATGATTGAAGAATATTACGAATATATCAATGATACAGTATACTAAACCGAGTGATTTTTATAAAACTAGTCATGCGATGTAATTTGAATATTCAATAAGTACTAATTTTTATACAAAATTGTATTTATTTCCTGTTATGTTATTTGTTATCGTAGTTTCTTTACACTACAACCTGCTTTAAAATGAAAATAAATGTTATCTAACATATATTTAAGAATGATAAATAACGTAAATAAAAAGTTAAATTAATAATACATGTCTTACTCTGTCATTAAACCTAACAAATGTGCAATATTTTAGAATACACTATATAATTAAAAAGATTAATATAAAAATTTATCATTCAAGTCGTTCAAAGTCTACTGGTAGAGCTCGCACTGATAGCTTAATCACCTATTTGCGTCACGTTCAAGCTCATCAAAACGATTACGGAAAAAAGACCTGTGTGTTACAGTGACAAAACGCTGTGAAAAAATCAATTAACAATTGTTATTCATCGCGCTATCTACATCTAAACACACGAACGTTTAAAAATAAATAGCACGAACGGGCGAAAAACATTCGTTTACAAAACAGACGGCTTTCATCATCAAGTCAGGCATATAAGACAGAGAGAGTGTGCGCGCACGAGGGCAAGTAATAAAAGAGATGGCGGCGTCGCCACTCTCTCGTGAGAAAATTTCACACGTAGTCTATGCGTATGTATGCGCGCGGGACACTCGGGGCGTCGACTCGTTTGCCGGATGACGCGACTCTTTCTATCTTCCTCTCACTCTTTCCTTCGAGAGATGCTACGTGCGTATAAATATTTACGCTAGCGCACAACCGCAATTCCCATGCTAAAAAATGCCAAGGGCAGAAGATCGTCGCGGGCATACACGCGTATTTTTACCAATTTTTTTCTCGGTAGCTGTACGTACAAGCGCAGCGATGAGACGATCGATTCGCGCGAAGAAAAAGTGCAGAGGCGCTGAATAAATTTATCTGCGACTCGGTAATAGGGTTACGCGCCTATATAAGCTTCGAAGATTGTGGGAGTTTTTTGCTGCTTCTTTCATCAGACAATGCAAAAATAGAATGTTTTTCTAGTTTCTTTTGAATCTATTTTCTGATATTTATAAAATAAGAGATAAATTTGTATTATAATCCGTTATGAAATTATTAATAATTTACGAAAAATCTTTTTAAAATTATATACATTCATGAGAATGACACAAATGATTCTCTACAATTCTCCATCTTCATTCCGACTGTCAAAGATTTTCATCCACTTATGAATACTCTTCGCCCACTTTTCTCCCCGAGTATACTCCATTAATATTAAATTTCAAACTTCTCTGCAACTTCTCTCTCGCCTCTACTTCACGCATTATTCCCACACTAGGCTTTCGAGAGAGAAATAATAACTCCACTCCCCCGCTCAAAAAAGTATAGAAGGAAACACCAACTCCTCTCTCTCTCTCTCTCTCTCTCTCTCTCTCTCTCTCTCTCTTCTCTTCCAGTACATAAGTTGAAAGTTTTCGTCGTAAAGATGAAACTTTGTTATTTAAAAAAATAATATCACAAGAGTCCCTGTGCCATTGGCACGTCCTCCTCGCGCGAGTTCCCATGGGACGGTATAGGGAAATGAATTATACCTACTCAGCCACGAATCTCTCTCTCTATTCCTTCCTACACGCGCGCGAGTCGAGGGGCTTAGGGCGAGGCTTCTTCCCAAGGACTCGATGAAAATGCCGTAAATCGATTTTCTTGCGTTCTGATTTTTATATATATACGCGCGTGTGCGTAAGCTTTTCTTCGTGGCTGGAATTTTTTATCGAGAAAATACTCGCGGCGGGATGAAGCTTTAGTACGAGTTTTATTAATAAATAAAAGTTCTACGGGATTATGCTAAATATAGGAATGATTAAAAAGCGAATTGAGGGTACTTGGCATAGATTTTAGCATTTTTATAACTGTCGTTTAAAATTATAGGATGCGTTTATATACGTCCGATGTTGTTGCGATCATAAAAATCGGTTAATATTTTTCAAGTAATTTTCTTCTTACTTTGTTTCAATGCGTTCGAATATTAATAGTAAATTATTTTAAACCGCTTATATTCAGTAAAATCTTTAAGCAGATGATGCCGAATAAATAACGTGATTTGTAATACTTAAATGCATTCATATTAAGTCATAAAATTTAATTGAAATTTCAATATACATTTTTATGCAGATCGCATGCGCGATTATTGAAAATGCAGTAAATCTGTCTCGCCGTAAGAAAAATTTCGAATATCTTACGCGACGTTTTTAAAACAGGTGCATACAATTATGGCTAATGATATCATATTTTTGCGATAAACGAAAAAACCCGCCGAACAACAATCATATCCCGACCTTGCAAGAGAGTAAGTTATTCATTTCATATCATCGCGCCGAGATTTTTTTTTCGACCAAGTCGAAAATTATTCCTCCAATCTCCTTACACCATATATTACCCCCCGAAAATAAGCCTTTTCGATTAGCTTTCAAGCTGGCGACCTCGCAACATTATCATCTAGATTAAACAATACTCTTTTACCTCTCAGCGTATAATGACTCGTAGCCTATAATTTCACCTCTCCCTCCAAAAACAGCCCGATAATTGAAGCATTAATTATTCCAAAACGAAGGATAAAAGTAGCGAGAGACAGAGAGAGAGCTCCAGATAATATCCGAGGGATTTTTTTATCCCCGGATCTCGCACCGCCCGGTAGATGGAAGGCACGCATTAAGCCCAAGTGGAGAGAGAGAAAACGAGAGAGCGTTCGTGTCTCGATCGCATATAATATATCCCTTCGGCGAGCAAGCGGGCGGTACCTTCGCAGCCGCACCGGCTAATTAGGACTTGATTGGGAGCCCTCGCCAACCCTCCTGTACGCACGTATACATATACACGCTTACCCTTTTAGCGGCGTATTCGAGTTCTCGGCTATCTTTTTCTCCCTCCCTCCCCCCCTCGGTCCGCCCTTCGCACAAATGCCCGGGCATAGGTATATACACGCGCGCACAAGCGGTTAGAGGATCCCACCTTTGCGAGAACGCACGCACTCATGCCGGTAGCCTTTCGTGCGCTGACTGCCGAGTGTGAGAGGAAAGAGAGAAGGTGTGGAGAGAGAGAGAGGCAGGAGGAAATAGTACTGTTGGAGAAGTGGAGTTGTTGTATTGCTATAAAAAGGTTAAATAGAAGTGGGGAATTGAGGTAAGGGCGTATAATGGTGATTCGTTGTAGGGAATAGAGATTAGTTATTAGGTGGGTGGTAGTTGTTAAAAATACTCAATTCGATTGCCCGAAAAATATTTAGTGCTTTGAATAATGTTCATAAAATAATGAATATTGAGGAGCGCTCCGAATGCGTTATAGTCAAATAATGCAGAAGAGCCTATAAGGAGTTAATAATATAGATTGAAATTTATTAGAAATACCGTATTTAAAGTATCGAAGGTAAAAATCATATAAAAATTCTTCGATAAGTTCCTTTTGATTTTGCTTTAACTAACCATCAAATTGGACCAAATTTATTTTTAAAGAAGGCATACGAATAAACTTGTAAAGTTTAGCAAAAAATTGCGGTAGCGTCGTCGACTATACTCCACTCGAGCGAATAACAGAAAGCGCGCGCAATAATCGGCACCATCCAAATTTTTCTCCCATATTATATATCCACACATATGGCCAAGAGCAGCAGCCTCTCTGCCTTTCTCGCCTCTCTCGGTCCGTGTAATTGCGTAATTTACCCGGCAATTATTCCCGAGCCCTGGTCTCGGCCGATCTGTATAATTCTCCATGGCCGGCCCTCCGAACACTCGCACAAACACATTTGCACCGTAAACTTCGCGGCTCGGCCTTATCGCGCGCATTAAAACGTCGGCGGGCGCGCGCGTCGCGAACAAGGGGAGGAGGGGCTAAAATGGTGGCTTAACGATCCCCCGGGATACACACGCTCGCTTGCCCTTTCCATATACGTATACAGAACTGCGGTGGGCGATGTGCAAAAGAGACTTTACCGCCTTGTATGTATATATATTGCTGCTACTGCAGGATTACGGTCCCTTTTTCTCCTGTTTGCCGATACGCTACTCTCTCGTTGCCTCTGATCTTTCGGGCGCTCTGAAAAATGGCCGTTGAAAAGTTCGCGTTCGCCTCGTGCGCAACAGCAGCTCAAAGCGGCCTTTCGTTACGGCTTTAACGGGTATTAGATAAAGCTCGAAATTTATGCCTTTCATTCCGCGGTTAATTTGGCTATTTGTAGTATTGGCGCGGGGCCCAATACGTGCGTACACGCGTATTACAAGGAGATGAAGAAGAAGAGGTGGAAGCGTGAGAATGGGAAATTGGCCGCTGGAAAAGTTATTGAACTTGTTTGAACTTTGTATGCGCAGCTTTGATAAAAATTTTTTATGGAATCCGCGTATTTATGAAGCACTGCAGGCGGCGTTGATCTTGATATTACTTTAGGTTAAAAATCATTTCATAACATTATCAAAGCCCGTTTAATCTAAATGCGCGTATGCACGTGCTATAAACTGCACTGCTTCTTTTAAAAGTTTTACGCCGTTAAAGCAACAATTTATTTCAACTTCCCATTAAAAAAGTATCTCTTTTGCACAGAGTCTCTGGTAATCATCCGCTTTAAACAGCTGGTATTGAAGCTTCTCTCCACCACTTAAGAAAAAAAACAAATCAACGCCGCACGCAGAATTATCGCGCAAACATTTTTCCTCTTACAAAGGAAGATTGAGAGCAAGAGAGAGCTCGCTTTGCCTGTCAAACCCTCCTCAGCATTCTAAAATAACGCTTCTTTATCTCGAGCGGGGCGCGCTGCACGATGATGACCCCAGCGCTCAATATCGAGCATTGACTCTAGATAAGACCTCCCAGAAGTTTCTCTCTCGAAAATATTTCGAGACTCTCAAGCGCAAGAAAGACTGCAGCAGCACACGCGCGGGCTTTGATGATGGCGCGCTGTGTTGGGTAATCAGCCCACACCAAGGGAATCGGAAATCATGCGGCCTCGCGAGCGAGAGAGTGCGAAGAAAATACGAGAGAGGCGAGGAATTATGGAACGTGACTCGAAATCGAGATTTATACGGGGGAAAGCACTTGAGGTCGCACACACTCGCTCGCGCGCCACAAAAAGTTCTACGTGCTTTGCGCTGGGAAAGACGCTATTTTCTTTCCCACCGTGTGGAAGAGAGACCAAAGCTTATATAGTGGTTGCGGCCGAGTGCGAAAAGAAGAGCGCAATGGCGTGGTGTGGTTTGGTGTGCTGCCTTGTTTGGGAGTATAAATAACGAGGGCATTGATTGAAGCGGGCTCTCTCTCTCTCTCTGTACACTTTGTATGCGCGAGAGACGGTTTATTACGGGCGACCAATGAGCGACGTCGTATGCATGAAGTGCGCCGCGGAGGCTCGAGAGGGATATATAAGTGCTTGATTTATCGGGGATGATCATTGGTTTGTAAGGGAAGCCGCGCGCGGCGATGGCCGTATTGGTATTCCTTTGACGGGTCAATTATTTTTTTATGCTGATGATTCTTGAAGCTAATTTATCTATTCCACTGATCTTGAGTGTTACTTATACCAGAGAGTGTACAGATCTGGTTCTAAGATTTCAGTCGCATAAATTTATTGTCGATGTGAAATCTATTCAGAGATATTGCGGCGCAGAAATGGCTCTATTATAATTAATGTATCTGCGCGAGAGTTTATAATAAGTTAAGAAAATAAAATAAAATTTGTTAAAGTAAACAAATTTGTGGCTTGTATAAGTTTGTATTTATACACCGACAAAACGAATCTTTATAAACCTCGCTGCGAGCGAATTCCCAGCGGAATTACTTAAAAATGATAAAAATCTCGCTCGAAGGAGAAAACCTTTTAAGCAAACTATCGTTATCGGCGTACATCATCAGCGATACAATATTCCCTCTTCTCTCTCCGAGGCATGTTTTTTCCCCGTCCCTACTTTAACCTCAATCAAAATGCAGATCTCGAGGTCGCGCGCCAGCAGCAGCAGCAGTACAGCATCATGGAAACACGGCAGCAGCGGCGGCGTTGTTGCCGGCGAGGACCCAAGAGAGAGAGAGAGAGAGAGAGCGAAAGCGAGCGCGCATTCAGAGAGCAAAATACAAGGATATATACAAGGCACGAGGGAGGGTTGAGGTGGGGGGAGGCTCTGAAAAGACGGGTGGCTGGCTGGTTATATAAGGGCGGGCCGCGTACCTACGCCATACTTCGTAGATAAGAAGGAGAAAGAATAGCGAAACAAGGTATACGCATCAAGCTCCAGCTTGAATATAAGCGAGGGTGGTGGGAGTAGAGGCAGGATTCGCCTGGTGAGCCAATGTTCCCGCGAGCGCGCGCATGCAGGCAGAATAATATAATAAGGCGGAGAGAGGGAGATAGGGTTGAAGACCAGAGGGGGCGGCACGAGGGGGGTAATTACCTTTCCCGACCCTACCCCTCTCTTGCGTTATATGCAGCGCTGTGCGGAGTCGCTGTGCGGAACGGGACTACGCGCTACCATCGCGTTTACCCCCGGCGTGTCGGCGAGGACTCTGGCATTTTTTTTTTAAGATTAGCCAAAGATGAGAAAAGTTTTAATGCCATCGTGATACGCTCTGGCTGCCTCGCCCCCCCTCTCCCCCCCCTCGATATCGGGGCGGAAAGCTGCCTCGCCCCGTGCGGCTACCCTCCTTTATATATACCTATTACCAAAGTTAAAGCTGCGAGAGCGAGATTGGCGCGCACGCGGGCTCCGATTCGATAAAGTTGAGCGAGTAGCGCGCGTGGCTGGTGTGTGTATATATATAGAGCACAAATCGCCGCGCGATTTATTAAATTCACCTTTCGCGAACTAATCAAGTTTATGGCTGTCGGAGGAGAGGGAAAGTTCTCTCTTCGACTGCGAGGGATTTTTTTTTTCTTGAAGAAGAGCCGTATATAGTGGGGGAAAAAATTTTTGTATCGAGGAAAAGATTTTTATTAGGATTGGCTGGGGGATAATTTAGCCGGGGGTATATGATGAGATTACGATGAATTAGTTTTTGCAACTTTTCTTCGTATTAGAAGTTTAAGAGAAAACAGGAAAAATTTCGGACCGATTCGTATGCATTCGACGTTGCACTATATGAAAAATTCAGAATCGAGAGATGTTTTCTAACGAAAAGGAAAATAAGAAGTTTCTTTGATAAGAAGCAGACCGCGCACAAATACCGATGAGTTTACAAAATATTTTTCTCTCCAAATTTAAAGCTCGAGAAAAATAAAATTAATTTGAAAGTTTTCGTATACGAAAAATTCACCGACAATTTTTACTTAAAAATATATCCTGCGCAAAAGAAACACGAACTCTCAATTCCACCCTCTTCCTCTGCACGAGTTTACTTATTTTTCCAAACATTTTCCTCGCAAACAGCGAGCGAGCAACCTTGCATTTAAAAAAAGTCGAGCGCGCACGCTCTCACCATCTACACAGAAGCAGCAGCAGCAGTACCCACCCACTCCCTCTTCCTTTGTTAAAAAGCATATTTCCACATTTTCCCCGGTTATCCGAAATAAAGCCGTCATTCGTAAGACGTACGCGAGAGCGCGCTTGCCGTGACGATGGTACGTGCGCGAATTTCCCGGGCGGGCGAAAATGGAAAGGAGGAGGGAAAACGAGCGAGCGAGAGAGAGGTGACCAGGTGGAAAGTTTCCGCGAGGGCGGGGTTGATGAGATGCATTCCCGAGAAACGACTCCGGGCGTTTCGGGCGACGGCGATGGACGACGACGACGACGACGTGCCAGGCACACATACACGCTACATGCGGGCATGTGAGAGATGCGCAAGCGACGATGCGTTAAAGGCCAAGGGGAGAGGATGGGTGAGGCGGGAAATTGCTGAAATAGCGAGCGCTATCTGCATAATACGGAAAATTCCCGCGACAGAGTATATTAATGAAGAGTTTTCGAGGGCTTTTTTGGGGTCGTCGGTGTGTTTATATGTTAAGAATTATGTATTGTATTTTTAATTTTATATTATATGGAGAGGGACAGATGTGTGCTTGAATGTTTTATATGATGCTGAAAAATTAATAATGAAGAACTGTGTGTTTAAAAATATATGATAATGAGAGTAGCTAAGTTAATTTAAATTATTTATGAAAAATCCTATACCGCGAGACTCGTGTTATAACTTATTATTTGCTTTCGTTATAATTTATAAAAGATTAAATTTTATAATGTACTCGATACATTTATAAAAACAACATCTGAAGGCACGTACCGACAAGTAAACTAAAAGTTTTACAAGTTCGCATTTTAATACATTGTACATGTGATACTTAACTGTAAACCTTTTTAATTTATAATAAACAAAAATTAATGATTCATTAAGGTACAATTACGAATGCGGAACGCACGTTTATTTAACCGTTTTATCATTTCAAAATATACAGGCTTCTCTCCATTTAATAAGCAGCCGGTCGACATTTTTATTATGTTATTCCTGTACACTCCCCGAGCCAGCGAAAATTTTTAATATTTACGGCAAAATTATGTTAATCCGCCAGTAAAAAGTTTCCTCGAGACTTAATTATTTCTGGAAAATTCGGGCTACAAGTTAGCGGCAACTGCTCCGATACGCCGCGCCACCGCGCTATAGCAGCTTTTCGAGCTACAACGTGGAAAATGAAATTCCCTCGTGTCCCTTGTACAATCTATATAAATGAGACAAAGAGTTGAAATAACCTTGGAAATAAAGTAGAATAATTCGGGCAATGGCAACTCTCCGTACGAAGATGGACGGAGAGACGAGGGGGAAGCGAGACAGAGAGGGGGGAGGAAAGAGAGTAGACGACGACGACACATTCCTCGTATTGAACAGATGCGCGCGCAGCTCCCGCGCCGAGGGAGAAAGACGAAGACCGCTTCTATTATTGGCTGGATACAGTCTCCCTTCTCTGTCTCTTCCACCGCGCTACACACGCATAGGCAACCGCACACCCGTGTGAGTGTGTGTCTGTCGCTCCCTTTCCCCCCTCGCCTCTCCGTCTGCCTGCCTATATCCGTTGAATCTCCTCTCTCTCTCTGCCCCTCCATCCTTCTCTCCCTCGTGCTATACATATACCTATATATATATATAGCGCGCAGACACGCTGGAATTGACCAAACTGGATTCCACGCCGGGGACTCTCCTCTGCAATTGCATTAGTCCGAACTTCCGAGCGCCCGTACTGTGCTCTCTCATCGTCCTTGTTTTTCTTTTTCCATTCCCTCCCTCTCTATCTCCACTTCTCTGTCCCCCATGCTGCACAGCAGAGATATCTGCAACACAGCAGCAGCGCCCGCGGCGTAACTGCGCGCGGCCTCATGGAAATCGCCTTATTAAGCTCCAGGGGCGGGGGCGCGCGCTTGCTATGCTAATTTCCGCGATCGCACACGCCCGCGCGAGCTTTCGGGAAACGAACACCGAATTGTGTATATATCATCTATGCAGATGCTACTACATACTATCCCACACCAAACCGCCTATGCGCAACCGTGAGAGAGGCTCCAATTTCGGAAGATTTATGCGTAATGCGATATGTGCCGATAAAGCTTCGTTATGCGGATGTATGTATCGACGAGATATACTAT
>JAPYZO010005190.1:0-26169 GCA_030522905.1 Torymus flavipes | reverse complement strand
TTAGTCACGTTTCATATGGAACTCTGGGCTCTAGGTACTAAGCGGGGCACGATGTCCCCATAATAATGTGTATACATAGTTATATATATATATATATATCCTCATGTAGAACTATATATAAATATATATGACTTATGGCTCTATGTGCATAAATATGTATGGTTATATATATTTATGGCTTTTGCTAAACGTACGTCAGATGTAAAGTACATTGATTCACAGAATAAGTTTCAAAACACGTCGCTGTGATGTTTGTTTTGCTTTGACATCTGACCAGAGAAATTATATTCCGTTACATATGTATATACTTTGTATACATAAATCTGACGTACAAATAGCAGAAGCGTATATTTATATCAAATTATGTATAACTTGTCATATAAATTTTTAGTGATTGTATTATTCATATAATTGTATATTAATTTATAAAATTATACAGCATTATAAAATTAAATTACAAAATTATATTCAGTCGTATATGACCATTCATGGTTATGCGTGGTGTTGGAGAACATTGCATGTACTTGTATATAATTGCACATAGACATAATTCATGTATATTTATATACAGTACTATATGAGGATATATATACATAAATATATATAAGTATATATAAGTTATACGAATCATTTTTACGCGGGACATATTAGATATGCGTTTGTGGATTTAAGTTCCGTATCATTTTTCGTGTCTGTATAATATGCATGTGTACCTTATATCTCGAGAACTATATGATCAATGTTTATCAGCTAAGCCATTACTCTTTTTGATTTTATGTATACTTCTGTACAAAAAGGAACATATCTACTTATATTTTTTTTATGTTTATTTTTTTTATTGTTCAAGGTTTTTTTTTAAATAAAATTATTACTTTAACAAAATAAAGCTCTAGATAGCATGCTTTCCTGTAAATTTCTAAATTTCGAACAAATCTTTTTTCACCAAATCTGCAGTAGAAGAATAGGATACGTCTGGAGTGATGTCTACAATTCAAATAGAGAAAAGTCCTACTCATGACCTCTTTCTAATGCTTGTCTTGAGTGATTTTTGCCACTTTTAGCAATGCAAGTGACATTTCTATCGTGTGGTGACGAAGTAGAATCTGAACTATACAGTTCGATGCGTATACAGGTCATGGTAATGTGCAGTGAAAAAATGTACAAAATTTTACATAAGTGATTTTAAAAATTTCCAAATATAATTTATTTTCGATCATATGACAAAACCATAAAATAGTCAAAATGAATTCATCAATTTAAATTTATAGCTAAAACAGTTCAGTTTGAATTAACAAAACTTTAACTAAAATTAATAAAGTTTATATTCGTATGAAATTCAGTTATTAAATTATAATCGTAGCCCTAAACAGCAAGTTTAAATTATATAAACATGATGCCTATGTTCCAGAAAGTTTTGAATTGTGGTATTATTCTCATTTACTAATCTTCTAGCCAAACGAGTTTATTAGATTGATTGACGCAAAATTAATTTATTTAAAGCTTAGGAATATAATACGCAACAAATTTTTCGTAAAATTGACGGGATAGATTATTGAATAATGCATGAAATATTATACAATCTCCAATTTATCCCCAAAATTTTCAGTTAACTTCAACAACTTAGAAAATGCATTTAAAAAAAGGACAGTAAGTATGGGTTAAGATATGAGCCAACTCTTCAGCGAATAAGTCACAGACGAATAAACTAAAATACATGCATAATAGAAATATATTCATAATTTCCTTCAATATAATGCAGATAATAAAATTCTCATGAGTTGCATAATTTTTTTACATAAAAAAATAAAATGAGGATTAATTTATATTGTTCGAGTGTGAATAGTAGAAAATTTCACAAACTGAATTTCTCGTCAACTGAATGCATACGGGACAATAAAAATAAACGGTAGAGTTATTTTTTTAACTCTCAAGAAGTAGGTTTCCGGATAATAATTATAATGTTGTGACTAAATTTTAATATGAAAGCCCCCGTGAATTTTCTTCTTCTAATTAATAAACATTTTATTCATATGAAATATTTATTTGCCTTCTTCGACTCGTGGAGCGTTTGTTTGCTTTCATACAAAAATATATTAAAACGTGTGTTATTGAACTCCCTGGTAACTAAATGAATATTATATTTTCTTAAATTTATAAAATTTATTGAAAATATTTACAAAATTCACTGGAAAAATATATAAAATTCATTGGTAAAATTTATAAAATTCAACCATTTTAAGGTGGCTAATTGAGCTGTCTAGTTGACCTAAAGCTATGAACATTTTTACAAAAATTCATTTACACATTCTTGTTGAAAATATTTTTGTTAGAAAATTATCATTTTTGCAAAAGTAAATTTTGTCCATTAAAAAAAAAAAAGAAATCAATAAGAAAAGATAATCTTTCTGTTTTTTTACTCAATTTTAATTTGCAAGGTCTGACTTCCTTGTTCAATTTCAAGGGGAGGTACCGAAATAAAAATGAAAAGATTTTGAAAACCTGCAAAGTTATATGCAATTGTTTGTAGAGTTGCCACTGAATTTTATTAACAATTGCATATCACTTTGCAGGTTTTGAAAATTTTTTAACTTTTATTTCGGTATCTCCCCTGGAAATTGACAAGGAAGAATTTTTGTTGAATGGGCAAAATTTACTTTTGCAAAATTGGAAATTTTCTAACAAAAATGTTTTCCATCATGTCAAGAACCCTTTTTCCTGTCATATCAGATTTCAGATTGGAATGTGTTTCGCACAAAACGGAATTCGTGGCGGGTGATTAGAAATATAAAATTGAACACAAAATACTTTTCTAAGATAATATCATCATATTGTAGTTCAATGATCAATTAAAAATAGATATTCTACAGAATAATGTAGTTAAGCGTCTAAACTTGAGAAAATTTCTTCGAAATACCTTTTAAAGTATTACTTGCCCAATACTATTAAACGCGGCTCTCCACAGATGATTTCTCGCGACCATTAAGCATTTCTAGCGGACTCAACGAACCGCGACCGTGCGTGCGAGCCGCAAAGCGTATAAAGGATCTCCTGCTCTCTCGATTTTAAACTCCTTGGTTCGCTACTCCTCCTTCCGATCCTTCCGCCCGTCTGTAATCCGCACGCGCGCGTTACGACAAAAGCGAATGCTCACGCGCGCAAGAAGCTCTCGCGTGTTCTGTACACACAGGCTGCGGGAAAAGGATTCGCTCGTTTTATCTTGCTCTCTCTCTCTTATGCTAGCGCAGGATAAAAAAGGAACGCGAGAAAATAGGCGCATGAAAAGGGAAGGAACGAAAAAAAAGCGGAACAAAAAGCTGTAAAGGAGATGTACGGGAAATAAAAGGTAGAGAAAAGTAGGCGAGTTGCCACGACCGACCTAAAATATCAGGCCGAGCGAGCTCTAAACAAAAGTCCCTACCGGAGTATAACCACTCCGCCTCTCTCTCTCTCTCTCTCTCTCTCTCTTTCTCCCTCCCTCTCTCTCTCTCGTTCTTGCGTTCTCATTCTCTCTCTCGGACTAGGTACGGGAGATAATAACGAGCACAAAGTGCGCGCCCCCGGAACGAGAAGTAATTTCGCGGCGATTATTTAACGGATTCTCATCGGTAAGCACCGAAGCAGTATTTCAAAAGCCCGATTTCGTGGTTGCATTAAGATTTTCACCACTTTGCGCCTCGTTCCCTCCTTCACCTATTCCCTTTTCTCTAATTAATCTTTTCCTTTTGCTCGCTCGCCACTTTAATCATTACCCAGTTTCACTTATATCCCCCCATTTCTTCCCCTTCTCATCCCTCCGTTCCGTCCTTATTAGCTGTCCTTATTTGCGTATATCTCTGGCTCTACCGTCGAAAATAATTACCCATCCTACGACCCGATGGAATTATACATGAAATTATCGTCACGCTCGTGTTTGAATTGCGTGTTGCGCCCAAGCGCAAATGTGAAACTCGGAAAAATTTTTTCATGGTTTTTCAACTCTATTTGATGATGGCTCTACCAGAAGGCAAAAGAGCGGGTTTGAAATGTGATTGACGAACGAATAATTCATTTTTTTTTCGCCTGCACGCAAGCGAAAGACCGTAAATCGCATTTGGATTTGCAAATTGAGATTGCCGGGGAATTGCTGGCGTTTGCGCCTATAATTGTATATAGGTGCACTGCGCGTCATGTATTACTTGGCATTATATTTGGAGAACTTTCGGATTTCAATATTTTGTCGTTATATGTGCACATGTCGATTGGACAAAATAGTCGCGCTGGACATAATCAGAAAACAAAGTTTTATAACATGTTTTTGGCTTATGAGTAGTAAAATTAAAAAGAGCATAAGGTTTGGCTGTTGGAAAAATCTTGAAAAAGTAGCAATTTAAAAAAAAACAATAAAAATAATAATCTCTAATTGTCTATAGGCAAAACGAATTATTATATAACTTAATAAGATTTTTATGACAAATATAGTTTCTAAAGCTTTTATAAGATGACCAACCGTCATAAAATATTTTTTAAATCAATCTTTAGTATTACTTTCTATTATCCTTATTTTTAAATTAGCTTTTTACTTAGAGCAAAATATGTAAAATTTTCATTGATATTTTTATTTTTTTTTATTTTGTCAATCAAAGGATTACTTTTATAGGATAAATTTTAGTCAATAATATATATATATATATATATATATATATATATATATATATATATATATATATATATACTATCTTTTGAAAAATTATACGTTTGTAATTAGAATGTCTTATTAAATCCCATTTAGTTTATAAAAGAAACAAGTTAAAAATAAATTTAATAAATGTTTCATAATTATTTTTTTGTTATAATCATTTGCCTATTTCTGGAAAGTTTGTTTAGTGCAAACAGTAAACACAACGAAAAAAGTATTGCACTGCTAAGTCGACTTAAAACGCAGGTTCTAGGAGCATGACATTTAATTAATAACGTGCAATTCTCGTAATTCTCGTAATTGTATAGTCTTAATCTGTATTTAAATTTCAGTTTAAATTCAAGTTTAAATTTAAGCTTGGAATTAGTTTTCGCGCAGTCTTACCGCCGTCGTAATTAAGTATATTATGTTGCATACACGATGCTTGGAAAATTTCTGCACCTTCATACCTTCTTTTTAATTTGCGAATTTTATCAAAATTAGACAAGTTATTTATATTTTTTATGTATGCTTTTATGACGCTTGACACATGGTATACTTCAATGAAATTTCATATCATATTTATAAAATAATAATTTATGTAATTTATTACATTAAACAAAAATGAAACTGGATTAGGTTCACTACTGATATTTATAGTAAACAAGTAAAACAAATGAGCCAAAAAAATCTTACTGTAAAATTTTTCATTTCTCAAATTTTTTGAAGTAAGTAGTATTACAAATTTTTTTTTGTTATTTTATCATTAATACATTTTGCGAAAAAAAAACAAATTAAATAAGAAATTTCAATATGTCAATGTTTTATTTGATAATACGAATTCTTTACATTTTAATCTGAATAGTATTGAACATTTTTAATAAACTGAAAATGTTGTAAAGGTTTTTCGTAATTTTGTAGTATTTTTTCATTCCTACGCTGTTGCTTAAGCAAGTTGCTTTATTCACTCTTTTCCCTTCACTAGTTATTTTTTCTTATTTCATTGACTGAATTTTCTATTAAAATTTCGTTTCATATGATTCTTTTATATTTATTTAGTAGCGTTCTCTTCGCGTAATTGCATTTATTTTTTGTTGGTATTTTAAAATTCAGTTTTAACCCTTATCAAAGCTAAAAGTTTTGGGCCATCATTGAAGTAAACTTCACTTAATGTTTTAAGATTGCTAAATAAGGAATGGCACTTATTTTTGCAAAATTTATAACTTGAAACTATTCTTTGCGAAATTGCATTATTTTGTACAATGGTTTAAGTATGGTTCTATCCTATCTAGTAAAAAATATATAAGATGAGTGATATTATTTTTTTGTTGCCGTCAATATCGTAAAATTCGTTTTCATGTTTATTCGATCTAAACATTTCAGAAATTCTAAGTTATTATCTTTCGTAATTTCTTCGGTAGTACATTCTAGTGCTATCATTGTTGCGACAATTGAATCATTTATTAAATAAATGAATTTGTTAAGTCTAGTAGAAGTAGAAGTTTTTTTATACCCTTGCCTATACCTATAAATTTTATCATCATAGTATTTTAGAGTCTTTGGCACAGAAAAAATGAATCAGCAACTATTTTATGCAAAAGCAAAAAAAAACATGCTCACACAATGTTTTCTTATATTAATTTTTGAAGACATAAATAAATTAACCAGAAGCAGTACGCAAATAGAAAATGTTGGTTGTTTAGAAAATATTCTTCTGTACCATAAAGTTCGAATTAAATATATCATTTTATTGAAATTAGAAATTGCCTGCGTAAAACATCATCCCGATAAAATTGCTTAGGGACTGCCATCGTATTTACAATTAAAAAGGAGACAATTCCCCGGCAGCGCGTGGCTTAATTCATCGGCGTACGCTAGCTCGCTTTCGTTCTTTATAAAAAATGTCTCCTTTTGCGAAATCATCACCCTTAATTCTCCTTCTCGTGCTTCTCCCTGACCGCCTCCTAATTTTCTCCTCCATCATTTCTTTATCTGTCTTTCACACCGTTCCTCCAACTTTTTCCTCGGTGTTCCCTTCTCATTTTTCCGCCTCTACCGAGAAGAGAGAAGGCGAGAGGAAGAGAGGCAGCGCTGTATACATATATAAGTGTATAAAGAAAGAAAAGAGGAAGCGAAGAAGACGACGCAATTTGAATATCGCTTCCACGGATTTAATACCTGAAAAAGTTTCCTAGTTCCGTCGCGCTCGTGCGTACAGCAGACTCAGCCGAGGATGGATTGCGCGCGCCGCTGTGTATATATACGTATAGAGAAATCCGAGCGGAGGACATTCTTTCGCTGAACGCTGGATTTTCTCTCTCTCTCTCTCTTCCTCTTCCTCTTTCTCGTAGCCTTCCTCTTCCTCCTGTCTTTATGAATATCTTAACTCGTCTCTCCCGCGTCTTATTTCTTTATTTTCCTTGCTCTCTATATAAATAATTATGCGCGCGCCTGCAGTTTCGCGATCTCCTTGTTTGCTTCTTTGTCTTCGCCTCTCTCTCTCTCTCTCTCTCTCTCTCTCGCTCCCTCTCTATCTTTCGCATCACTGTATAAAGACGCTACTGCGGCAATGGAAAACATTCGCGTTTGAGAGAGAGAAAAAATGAGCAGATTTCTTTGAGCAGTCGCGCCTCGGTTTGAGAGATGTATTTCATTAGTAGAAAGGAAGGAGGACTTTTCGAGTGAAGTCTCCCGAAATCGTTTAGCCGCTCCTCATCCTTTCCGCTGCTTTTTTCCCTTCGCAAAATAGAGCAGCATTTCATAAAGACGTTCCTCTTGTATATTTACCTCAATCGTATTGTAGCCGAGATGAAAACAAGATCCCTCGCAACCGATTGTGAATGATGCACATTTCAGCTGCCGACCTGCAGTCAAGTATCCGTTTAATGAGTACGCTATTTTCAAATTTTCGGCTTTCCATTAAAGGTTTGAGTGTTTGCAAATTATTTTAATGGCCGCTGCGTTGTTTTTTTGCAAACTGTTTGTTTGCTTCTGTCGAAGTGAGCCGCTCGGTTCTCTGTTTGATCGTGGAAAAAGAGCCATTATAATGTTACGGTTATCGAGCTTGATGAACGAAGGTAGAAATTCATTCGTTCTTAGAGTAAAGAAAATTCTTATTTGAATGTTTTTTAATATACTAGTCATCTCTAAGCGCGCTTCGCACGCCGTACGTTTTGTTTTTGTAACCTAGCAACCCATTACTCCCACCAATTTTTGTTACATATAAAATGCTTTCCCCCAAAGTCTGTGCTTTATTCTGAAGTTACTTTATTAAATCGTAAAAATTTTATTGAAAGGAAATTCAATGTAATCGCTTTAACCCCTGCAGTAAACATCTTATTAAATGTATCGTAGCCAAATACCATGCTATATAACGCTTTACGAGTATTTCTAAGAGTATATAACGCCTTAAGAGTTGTTCTATTTCACGTTATAGTTAAAATTTAAAAAATAATGAAGCAGAAATGTAAGAATTCGAAGCAATTAAACTAATTTATTTTGGCGCTGCGTAGGATACAAGTTATTTAATCCATAATGATACTAACGTAGAGCATGGAGAAAGTCTTTTTTGAATAATACTGTAACAACTGCAAGCTCTGTTATAGAGGAAAATTTTATCATGGCATGTTAAAGCCATAACATTGAGAAATAAAATTTTGATGCTGTTATATTATAAATTCAGTTATGAACTAGGTCCGAAGTATGTAATAAAAAGGACGTGAAATTTCATGTAATTAAATTCTTGCAACGAAAAATACTGTGCAACACCCGCACACATGCTCTGGCCCATATGAGTCACTTGTTGTTAATTTTTGCAATGAATAATTCTCTATGCAAAGTCACGGTATATAATAAACGCGTCTATAGCTCGTAAAATTTTTATTGCGCAGTCAATAAAAATATCCTGCAATCACTAGAAATGAGTTTTTCTACCACCACACTGGCCTCTCTTCCTTTTCCCTTATAAATAAAATATTTCCCTTCATTCACTACCGACTCGCTCGTAATTAATTCGTTCGTTTATGTGCATGTGCGCCTGTCTATGTGTGTGCGCGCGCGCGCCTGTAATCTCTTCCACAAAGACAAATTTGCTCCCGTCCATCCCAAACCTCATCGATTCGTCGTAAAAAAGGAGAACCGCTGGTACAATCGATCGATAAACAGCCACGAGCGCGGCAACTTAAATCGTCCCTCCTCATTTCGCGATAAATTGAATTCCTTAAGCTCTCCCTCTGGCGGAGCTGTAAAAAATGTCTCCTCAATTAATCCGTGGACGGAGAGTGGCACGCGGCAATCACGCTGATAAAAATAACGCGTGCGAGCGTTGACTGGGTGTCCGCCACCCTCATCCGTAAGGCCGCGCTGAATAAAAGCGCACAACAATTTTCCAGTCGGTATCGTTCGCATCTAGGCGTAATTGTCCTAAGGAGTTTCCTCCCTTGGCGAAAAGCGCATTTTCTGTGTCGTCGTATACATAGATTCGCCACACGGTGTCTGTCTCTCCCTCTCGTTCTTTTTTCTCATTCGCCCCTCGGGTTTTTCTATCTTTCTTCAGCTCTGTAACCTATTTCTCTGCCTCCCGATGCTGTGTTTCGCCGTAGTTTCCTGTACTTTTTTTATCCTCTTTCATCACTCCACTGTATCTACTTTTAGGCTGTATCTAATTTCTTGGTGTTACATTTAATTGGTTACAGAAAATTATGTTAAGAAAAAAACAGTTATTATTAATAATTGTTTTTTAAAGTTAACGCAAAAACTATCCCACGTAAAAATGATTTTCCAGATTGTATACAGATTGTATATAGCTGTTGTATACAGAAATGATTCTATACAAATTGTATACAATTTGTATACACTTTGTATATAATCGGTATACAATTTTTATTTTTTTTTTAAACAAAAAATTTTTTTTTTGTAAACCGATCATTGTATACAATCTATAAACAATCTGGAAAATCATTTTTACGTGGGATAATATTGTTATATTTAATGTAAAAATGAATAAAGGAGGATCCCAACGAGTGGCACTATAAATATCAATAGAAACCGTATAAAACTGTTAAAAACATAAAGAATCCATTCAAATTTGAGCATTTACATACGAATTAACCCGTACACAAAAAAGGAAAAACTTAAAAAGTCATTTTTTTCAATTTCTACTACTGAATGTGGCATGAAATATTGATTTTTCTACTTATTTTAGCAAACTTCGCCTTTATTTTTTTCCATTTTCTCTCCACTTCCCGAAATTAATTTTTTTTATATTTCACATTTGGTCAAGCTCTAAACAAATGTATTGATTTTGTACGTTTCCATGCATTTCCCTACTACTTATTCCGTAAGATTTTTATATTTCTTATTCGAATTGATACTGTAATTATTTTTTACTATATCTAACGTATGCATTCAAAAGTTCTTATTATCGCGAATGTACAGTGACTCATATGGAACGTCTATACAACGCCTTGTTTGATATTTATAAATGTTTATTTTACTTGGTTAGTTTGTGTCAATTTCCCCCAACCGCGGGGTAAGTAGACACAAGGTATTTTTTAATTGAAAATACCGAAAAAACGATACATAAACCATATAGCAGTACTTTATAAACTTAATATACATTATATTACGTATTTAATACATTAGTTACGTGTTTCTGAATTTTTTATTTTTGTATCTAAAACTTCTGAAGGAGTTTCTTACAGGAGAATCTGTAAAATTGGGTGTGGACACTGAACTGTGAGGAGTATATACTCAAATTTAGGTGTGCACCCTTAACGTTAAGGGTAAATATTCATTTGGAAGTTGATACTCAATAGTTAAGACTATACACTCAATCTTAAATTTATAACACTTTGTTGACATTTATAAGTCAAGTGTTAATTTTATTCTTTCTCTATACTTTAAAGTAATAGTTTAATTGAGAGACCTCTGTGGCTCAGTCGATTAGGCGCCTGGTGCATACGCAGATTATAGGTTTTACTCGTCCCACAGCAATAACCTTGGGCGAATGCGAGATAGTTTAAATAGGAAAAAAGTTTAGGTGAAAGAGAGGTCCACTAGGAAAGCCCATATGGGTATGTGTAATAATAGGAAAATGAGAGAATGTAGACGGATACACGCTAGGCCAGTGGGCTGCGTAGAAACCACTAATTTAAAAAAAAATATATATAATTTTACAAACTTTCTTTGGTCTCTTTATTCTATATTATAATGTTTACCGATTAATAAATGATTGAAAAGGGTAATCATAATTTATTGATTCGATTCATGTCCTCTCTTAAAAAAATGATATCCGGAACTAGTGGCTCATTTAAAGACTCGATGTGATTGATTATTTGAAAAAAGCGCGAATATTTGAATTTTTTAGATTAAGAGTGTGCTAGATTTGAATTTTGAAACTCAAGTATTTATAAAATTTCTAAATAATTAAAACAGAATAAAAACATATAATTTTTTGCTTCAAACATGTATCTAATTATCTTATCATTTAAACTAATTAAAACTAAATCATAGTAATAAATAGTGTTCGTAACCTCAAAAACAAAATAGTACGCGTGACGCGCGTTTGCTTTTGCTAGTTTATGATAAAAATGATAAAGTTTATTGTGTAAACTAATTGAAAACCAAGTTAGTTACAAATTTTCCAAAACATCAAAAGACGCATTTTAAAAATAATAACTCTTCATTACTCACAAGTCAGGAACATGCATCGAAGTCTTTGTTCATTAATAATAATTGATGTCACTATATATACCCAGTTGATTTTTCAATAAAGTGACAGATAAAAGTTTGTGCTCTTTGTACATCGGCTGTATCACTTGCACGCGCAAGCGCCGTAAGAATTATATACGCTTGCAAAACAAAGAAAAAAAAATCGTACACATTCGCATTGATTGACCGTGGACTAGTGATTTACTCTTTCTCTTTCTCTCTCTTTATCTCATATTGCCCCTCTCGCCCTCTCGACAATGCGCGAGTGTTTTCTCGTTTTAGTTTCAATATTTTTTTGCGCACTCGAATTCCCCCTCTTTCTTCGTGCGTATATATCCCTCCCCCCTATTTCTCTCTCTCTCCCCTATATTTCTCTCTTCTCCCTCCGTTATCAAGGCTATTTCCTGCGCCCGCGCGCAGCCTCGAGAGATAATAACTCTGAAAAATAGATTTCCCGATAAAAGGATCCGCTACCGCACGCCGCGAATAATATTTTTCTTCCATCTGGACTTAGCGCGCACGCGTTCACCTTTTGGCCGCAAGGAAAAAAGAGGGAGAGGGAAAGAGAGAGAGAAGATAGAGAGCAAGAGAGAAGGAGAGAAGGCTCGAACGTGCAAAAGCCCAGGCCACTTTCATATAAACGCGCGTGCCGATACAGGCAACCGCGTGACTTCGATCGCCAATACTCCACGTGTGAGTGAAAGAGTGTATGTGTGTGCCGGAGCCAGTGAGCCTCCCTGCCTTCTGTCTCACTTTTTATCGCGTTCTCCCGCTTCTTTTGGCCTTCCGCCTCTTATTCTCGGTCAACACTTGCCCTGATACTTCGTTGAAACCAATTAGAGGAGGGCGCGCTCTCGGAAAAAGTATTGCCGTGCGGCGGGATTATTTCTCCATGTCGTGGATGACGCTGCTTTTTGCGGTTTCTCCCTCTCGCCTCCTTTTACTTTTTCTGTCTTCTCTTCCTTCGAGAGGTTTTACTTTTTCTCACCGCTCTCCACTCTCACCGCACATGCCACAACTCGCGACTTATTCGTCCCGCTTTTTCATTGTGACTCTCGGTGGCTCTCGGGAATGCGCTGACAGTTTGTTCAGTGGCATTGCCTTTTAATGTTTAAAAATAGGAGCGTATAAATAGATATGCTTCGCGGTCAATGAATATCGTTTCATTTGTAAAAGTTTATTTTATTCAACCATTTAATGATTAGCCACGAATGCAAGTAGAATATATTGATGTTCAAATAAGCAAGCTTTGTGATTAAATTTCTTACTAAATGTCTACGAATTTCTTACTACTATCACGCGTATAATCTAAGACCGTCAAAAGAACTAGATTAAATTTCTACTTTTCTCTTCAGACTCAACAAATAATAAAGTACATTGAGACTTTTTAAATTTATAAATCACTCAAAATAATGACATGAATAAAAAAATTGCGCAAATAGAAGTAGGTCTAACTTACTTTAATTACACAAAAGAACTCGAGTACATTTGTCACAAGTCCAAATGAAGTTCTCGCAAACTCTTACAGAGCTTTAATTGTGTTCGAAAATTGTCTTATAAAAACGTTGGCAGTAAACACGAGTATTCACCGCGAAACGCAGTATAGCTCGGCCCTCCAGGATCTAGACATCTTTAAAACTTTAAAATTATATTTAAAGTATAAAAATACTTTTTCATTAAACTATAAATTTTTCTTTTAAAAAACTGATATATGAATTAAAATTCTTTCTTATTATAATAATATATTGTAAAAAGAAAACACAAGAGTTCATGCAAGCATAACTGGAATAAAGCAGAAATCTATTGATAATAGACTGTTCATCTGGATAAGGCGTTAGAGGTTCGTAAAATCGAAATTTCGTTGAAAGTTGATACTATTGAGAACCGATGTAGGAAGTTAGAATCCTCAATTTTTTAACTCTCAGCTGTTAACCAAGTTGTCTGGTTTCTTAGCGCTCAGCTGATTTGTCTGGTTTCTTAGCTCTCGGCCGAATTATCTGATTTATTAGCTCTCAACCAAGTTGTCTTGTTTTTTAGCCGAATTGTCTCCTTTTACCTCTCAGCCGATGATTTGTATTCTCCCTTTTATATTCATGTCGTTTTCGTTACAATTTCTGTAAATGATTTTAATAATCTTTACACCCAACTAACCATTCAAGTTTCACCAATGTTTCGCATACTTTTGACAGGGGGCCTGCAATTAGCGATAACCGAAGTTGGAAGATGAAGAAAAGCTGTCAATCGTTCATCTCCTTTTCTTGCACTGATTGAGATAGTCGAAATGAGCAGAAAAAGTCATTCTATCCTTGGACCTTATTCACATATAAAAGTCCAAGGATCGAGAGACGTTTACTGCTCATTTAGACAATCTTAATTAGTGCAAATAGTTTGCATGGAATAGAATGTCACGAAAAATAAGAAAACGTGGAGACAAAGAATAAGAAGAGAGAGAGAGAGAGAGAGAGAGAGAGAGAGAGAGGTCAAAAAAGTATATCTGCGAAAGAAGAGAAAGGCTGAAGCCGTGATAAAGAATGGGTAAGAGGGAGGGAGGCATGAATGACGTAAAATACCGCATGAGTAGATGGAAGAGTCGAGAACGGGAGCGAGATGGCTAATAGTGAGCAAGAAGGCGTGGTGCAGAGTTCGGGAGAAAGGGGAGAATGCATAAAGGATTTTTATAGCTCTAACCATTTCAGTCGTCACGTCAATTATAATGGACATTAACTTTTTAAGGTAATAAAATAAATTTAAGATTGATCTCGAGAATAAGAACTGTCAAAGTCAAAATGTGTTCATTAAAAATGGAGAGTTTAAATGTCTAATGTGTAATATTTATTATTCCACTGGACATTTAAACATTTTACTGTTTAAATGTTCTCATTCGTTTATTATTGTAATACTAATTAGAGATTAGACTGAGTGTTATAGTAACAAGAGATTTGATTCGTAGCTCGAAGCTTACTATTACAGTATATCGAGATCTTGCTTCGGCTATTGGATCTGTGCTTAAGTATAGGAATACGTTAGTGTGACGGTATACCCCTATGGTATTCAAAGTGATAGTAATAGTCTATAAAGAATAGTTATAAACAAATTTTCCTTTATTTACAAAACCATTGGAATAATGTTTTAGAATAATAGAAAAATATTAAACGATTCTTGAAGCAATAATTAAATTAATAGTTTCCAATGAAAATTGTGTTTATCAATACTTTAGGCTTTTATATCGATAACTATTTTTGGTAAATAAAGTATTATTCTATTTTAATTATTATGTTGTGTACTTATCAGACTATTCATGGTTTGTACTATTGAAAAACATGTTTTACAAAAAAGTAAAAAAGTTTTTATTACCATCTCACTGGCATAAGATCTATTTCTTTTTAAATTAGTCATATTTGAGAAAATTAAAACGTGGCTGAATTATCACCGCTGAAACATGAAACTTTTTTTTTTCAAAAAGAACGCTAAATCTAAATCTTTTTCTTGTATTTACCCAGCCACTCTTGTAAAAATTTTTCTTCCTCTAGCAAGGGGGACATATGCTTGCCTTGGCAAAGAGAAAGAAGGAAAGGCACTCCGATCCAGATCTAGACGAAAAGAAAGTGAAACTCTCCCGAAATAAATGAAAGGGGCGCTGCAAGAGCGACTCGGCCGGCGGAGACAGCGGGGGAGGGAGAAGAGAATTTGCCCATACTCTTGAGCCTCTCGAAAATTCCTAGGGCCGGAGACTCGTCGGCGAATACGGAGCGATTGGCCGATAGCTCGGCCCGTGGGACGCGCGTGCAGGGCACGGCGCTTGATCCCGCATCGCGCGCGCGCGCGCGACGTCGACGAACGAGGTCATCGGCAAAGTTTTCTGAATGGCGAGTTGCTGGCGCGAGTTCCGCGAACGCGACGAATCTCAAGTAACCGGGAACCGGATCTCTTCTTCTAGTTCGCCAGTGGGGGAGTGAGCTCCTCCTTTTTCTTCGGGCCCTTTTTCCCCCGCTAGCTCTCGTTGCTCTTTAGCGACGCGTCGTCCGCGGACTTTCTTTTCCTCCCTCGAAGTATTTATCTCGTCTCCCTTCTCTCTCCCCCCTCTCCACCCTCTCTCTTCCTTCTCCTTGATTTCGGACTATAAGGAGGATTTTTTGCATAAGTTCGTTCGCAACCTTTTTCTTTGTGCTATACCTTTTGTCGATGCTATCGAATCTCAGAAAATTCTTAGGTGGATTTACCGTGATACTTAGGACATGTGAATTAAAGAACTTTAGGCTAGAGGTCCTGCTCAGAGCTTTACCGGAAATTGTCGTCGAAATCGAATTTAAAATCGTAAGAAATTAATGGTTCATTTTTTCAGGAACGTGCGAAAGTGGCAAGCTTACGCGCGCGATGGGGAATGAAAATTTATAGGAAATTTTTTCAATATCCCATGTACCTCAAATAAAATGTCTCGTATTGTTTTTAGATTGGACTAGAAGCTTTCTGATTAGAATGCAAAAGCTCTCAAAATGAACTGAGAACTAATTCAGAGCATTATCGTAAAGTTATACCTAACTGTTGTGGGAAAATACATTTATTTCTTCATCAGAGACAAATCAAATTAAAAACATTTAGAAATGCCCTATGGATTATTATAATACAAAAAAAAATGTATTCTTCAAGAAAGTTTTATTATAAAATCAACGTGCATGCAGATCATCATTTTGCACAGTATAGAGCCACATACGTGAATAGAAGTAGAATTAATAAAAAGAAAAAAGGCTAAAAATCTTGACCAAAAAATATCGCAACTCTTTACGACTGATAATTACGTGGAATGATTATTTGATCACTTTCGAAACAAAAATTATAATGATGATTTTAGATTCCGGAAACTATTGAAAATTTAGTAAATTTCTTTATAAATGTTTAAAAAAAAAGTTTAATTAACAGTATACAGTTTAAGTTTAATTAACATAATATTGGTGCACACTTCAGTATATTAAAAGAATACTATTTATTTTAATTAATTGAATCTAATTTTTAAGGACATCTTTTCCTCATAACGAACAAATAATTGATTTCTTTAATATATTACGGTCTACAGGAAGGAAAACATTATTAATGACCCTTATGCTGGTAAATACTTGGCGCAGTTTGGGAAAAATAATTCAGAGTCACTTGCGAGTGTGGCACATATCTCTCCTCTTATCTCTTCTCTCTCTCCTACACACACACACACTTATGCGCGAAAGATAAGACTGAACGTACGATCCGAACGTCGTGTCGAGAGAACCGGAATACCGAGAGCCAGATGCGCGGGCCGCAGTATAAGCCCAGAAAACGAGAGTGAGAGACGACTATATGGGCCAAAGAAACGGGTCGTCGCCGAGAGCGCTCGCGTTCCGGTCAGGTAGTTAGGTTGGTAATGACGTACGAGATGTAAGCGAGTCGTACATTCGCAGCGCGCACGAGCGCCCAGCCTCTATCCTCCCGATAAAGGAATTGCGCGAAGAAAGGGGGAAGGGGGCAGCACGTTAAGGCGTCAAATAGAAGACGGCGGGGCTGCGACGTAAACGAGCCGTGGGCCAAGATTGCTGGCCCTTCAGCGCACCATTTCTATGGATCTGAGTGCGAGAGGCAGAAAGACAGAGAGGGCGAGAGTGAGAGAGAGAAAGAGAGAGAAGGTCCCGGGACAATTCTGTGGCTGCAAGAGACGGAGAGCACCGACGGTGGCAGCAGCCTGGGGTGCGGCAATAATCGTTAAAGCTCTACGTGGCACTCCGCGAGAATTGGAAGACCTCTTCGTCTTTGTCTCTCTCTCTCTCTCTCTCTCTCTCTCTCTCTCTCTCTCTCTCTCTCTCTCTCTCACTCTTTCTTTCTGCGCGGGAAATGAAGCACAAGTGAGACGGCGAGTATTTTTGATCGTGCTCTTGCTCTATCCTTGTCTCTTTCTTTCTGTCTTCTGTTCATTCGCTATTGCTCTTTGATTTCCTCTTTTTCAGCTTCTTGGTGTTCTTGTTTCACGTCTTATTCTATTACATTTTAATATTGTATTATTCCTGTAAAAATACGGTTGTGAGGAAGAGTGGAGAAAATGTACTTTTAAGTAAGAACAAAAATATTTAATGATTTTTAAATGCCCTGAAAAATTAATATAAATATTAACGCCAGTTTCAGTGATTTTATTGATGAAATTATATTTCCAAGTATATATTTATCCATAAAACATAAAAATAAGGAAATTATTTTAACTTATGTGATATACTTTTTAAGGCAAATAAACGTATTTTTCATTAGTTGCTAGTTTTTAAGATATATTCTACTTATTTTATAAGAACGCTCTCGCAATTTGTTAAATTATTATATAAATACAAAAATATGTTGGTAACTTCATCTCTTTTATTGTTATACTCGGAGGGAGTTTATCCGATTAGATAAGTTTCTCCACTTCACTCCTATAGAGGCGCATGTTAGTCGTGACTGTGCATATACGTTCAGTTTCATTTAAAAATATTTGTTTCCAATTGAATACTGGAACCACTCGTTGAATATCATACAAAATTTTATTCAAAATATATATATCCGCTATATTAATTACATTAATAATGTGTCATAATTATTTGAAAAATTATTTTGTTATCATAGCTACTTAACAACTTGCCAGAGTCAATTAAGTGTCTTTTACATATTTTAACACATGGAATATGCTAGAGTAACAGTTTGACTGAATCGCAATAGTTTTGAGATAAACTAAGCGCCAATGTGATTGACATGACATATTATATTATCATGAATTCATCATTGCAGTTACCAACATTTCAACAGTCAAATGGACCGTCGAATTATTATTCTAAAATTTTGATGGAGGCTGTTTATTACAATTATTACTAGCTAATTATTGAAAGCTCATTTACTCGAAGTTATTTAACTGTTTGACGCATGAAGTGTGAAAACTTTTACTTTAAAAGAATAAAAGAAGTAAAAATGTTCTTCCTTACATATGAAATTTTATGGCGATGCAGTGAAAGGATTCCAAGAAAGCACGTTAAGAACTTGGTTTGAGTCATTGTAGTTAAATATTACAAAATTATTACAAAATGTTGCAAAGTTTTGTTAAAAAATCAATGAGAATGTGGTCGTTAATTCGCTTCCAATCCGTACGAAAAAAACACTTGTGTCCGAAATTACATACAACTGAGTGTTATTTGTAATGTTAAAGTAACTGAGCATGCCGGAATGATTCATCAATTTAGGATATATAACAATCGGCAATTCATTCAATGCGCACGGCTTCTCGACGGTTTCACTTTCGCATCCGCCCATCGGTAAATTTCTCGAATTTCCCTCGCACATGCCTGTGTACGTACGCAAGCGATAACCAGCTCGAGGTTATACGAGGCGCTGTCGTAAAACGGCAATCGAGCCTCCGATTCGCAAACGCCCTTCCTCTCGCCACTGTCTCGTTTCGCCGTCGACCGATTTTAACGCAAACGCTTGTGCGCGTTCTGACAGCTTGCCGCGCGCGTTATGTGCATGCGACCCGGACAGTTCTCGTCGTCGTCGTTGTCGTCGTCGTCCTCCTCGAGAAGCGGCCTTGCGTTTCTGCTTGTTCGGCAGTATGCGAAATACTCGTTTACAGGCGCGTGGGGGGAGAGCGAGAGTGCGTATACGGTACGAGTTGGTATTGTATGTGCGAGGGAGAACGAGAATGGAATTGTTGCGCTGTCGTCGTTTTATGAGGTTTTTATTCGTTAGGCTGTTGCAATGCTACTAGGTACGTTTTGGTAGGTGAATTTTGATGGCAGTGTTTGTTTTCAAGTTTGATGATTTAAATAATTTTATGGGTAAACGTAATTTTGGTTTTGTCTTATTTGATGAAATGATGGCAAGGTGTGGCTGATATCAACGTATATTTGAAAACTCACTTTTCTCCATTTACCAGAATTTTTTTTAGCGAATTTTTAATATAAATATAGTACGAATCATAACGTGGTACTATGGACGAGAAGCTCTCGTTTGCTCCAGAATCTTTGCAATTCGTTATAATCCTACCATGCCCTTTGTCTTGTACAGTCTCGCAAATACTCTTTCTCTCTTCCTTTACTATCAAACCTTGGCTTTCACAATAAACAATAAACATAGCACATTCCTTGCAAATTTCAGTACCTTACTGTGCTGTCTTTACTCTCCTATAGACAGGCAAACACTGCGTCTAACTGTTACTTCTCTGCTGAACTCTTCTTGCCCTTTCTCTATAGTCATGCCCTTATTGCTCTTTATTATACATACAATATTGTACTAATCAATATAGCTGTAGACATCAACCACGGTCAAAATCTCTCACTCAATTATTTGCTTTGACAGATATGTGGCTGTACAGTTTTACCACCAATCAACTCTCTCACCAACTTTGTAGTTCACTTCAGGGAAGGGCTTTAAACGGCCAGTCTAGAGTTTTGTTTATCTAAAAATAAAATGTTGCATTTATACTTGGTCCACCTATAATGCTAGATTAGTTTACACTAACAGTTACTTGTTCTCTGTTTTTTTTTTAACTTTTAACAAGCCTCGTATGTTGTTCATAATTAAAAACAGGTAACACTAAATCGGTATTAGTTCATATAGAGGTTCACATGAAAATGCTAATCCCAGTGCCTCTTAGTCTTTAGAGTTCGCTTCGCGTGTTCGTAAGAACTGGCCTGTCAATGATTCGGTCACATTGTCCCGCGTTACCACAGTCAAGCTTTCCATCTGCTGTCTCCATACACTGAAACAGTCCAGTGCGCTATCAACAGATACTTTGGTTTGACTTTGACGTATCTCTACTGAATTATTGCGACATCCCTCTTAAATATTGATCCCAATTGAGCAAACACTATAATTTTTCCATTCTGCCGAATTTCTTCAGTACTTCTTCCCTTTCGATCTTATACTGTTTGGTCGTTGTCATTACGCAGGTCTGCTTCTGGCACATTACAATGTATCTGTTGCGGCTGCTGTTCCGATTGTGTCGCTAAAGCGAGTATATATGGCAGCCCCCCTATCCCACTGCTTGTTTGTTTTCTAGAAAAGCAATTGATCTAATTTTATCTAGAGTCATCCTAACTTTTACGTTACTTTGAAGATTTGGTTTGTCGAGTCAACTTTGAGCGTGATGACTTGATGATTCTTCATCTGTCTGACTGCAATGACCTTTTTCTTATCAAGAAAAATATATACGCTAAGAGAAGCTGTCAGTTTAATGACCAACTGTTATGGAATTCGGTGCAGATCCAGAAATCCCCCGTCTGCTATTCCACCTGCATGCGTACTAGCTGCCACAACGAATTTGTCCGCCACGTCTCATAGACACTTGATTATACTATTGCAGGTGCCTGCAATACACTGCGTGTCTGGCTTAACGCGGAGTTATCATATATTGTAATGGATGTTGGTTCTTGGTATGAATTATCTCAAGTATCACTATTAGCTATGTATATCATCTAGACTCCATATTTAACCATTGTTGACACTCAGACCTAAACAATTTTTTTATTTAGGGTAAACTTATTAATTTAAATGTAAGTCTTATTAACAAACAATTTTGTATACACTTTTCGTAAAACGGCAGTGTACTGCAATGGTGTTCATGATGTAGATGCTTCTAAATTAATCTTGCTTGTGGAATGAAAATATTTGAAAAAAGTTAGTTATAATTAGATCGGCGCTTCTGACCCATTTCAGAGCAACCTGAGCGAATGCGTTGCATCTGGAGAGTGAGTTCTAATCAACTTGAAACTTATAACACGAAACGGCATTTATATTTTATGTATACGTGTGAGTGTACATTGGAATCTTGTCAAATTTGTTAAGGTTGTTATGGCTACACAATTCGTGTAAAATTTAGTTTTTACTTAAAATATTAATAATTTATTTACGGGCTTGTTTTTTTCTTTTTTTATTTGAAAACTATGTATGGGGACATAGACCAATAGTTTAGTTCCCCAAAATCAGAAATCGGTTAAAAACTTTTTAAGTTTTTCGACTTTTAAAAATCATATGTCTTAATACATTTTTAATGTCATTCAATGAAGTTGCAGATCTTCAAATTTTATTCGATTCTTGATTTTTTGGTCTTACATTGTCCAAAGAAGAATTTTTCACGGAATCGCTAACTCGAAAATAAAAAATATTTCTCACATTTTTATTAAACTTAAGTTTTATGAAAAAGGAACTCACTTTTTAAGTTGAATGTACACTTAAAAGTGTCTATTATTTAAAATGTAAAGATAATATTTCATTTTCGGGTTAGGGACTCCGTGAAGAATTCTTCTCTGGACAATATAAGACCAAAAAATCGAGAATCGAATAAAATTTAAAAATCTGCAACTTCATCGAATGAAATTAAAAATGTATTACGACATATGATTTTTAAAAGTCGAAAAACTTAAAAAGTTTTTTAACAATTTCTTATTTTGGTGGATTAAACTATTGGTCTTATGTCCCCATATATAGTTTTTGAATAAAAAAGAAAAAACAAGCCCATATAACAAATTATTAATATTTTAAGTGAAAACAAACTTTTGGCAGGGACTATACAGCCATAACAACCTTAATGCCTAGAAGACTTTCACAGCCTGAACTGGGATAGAAAATTCGTTACTGATGAAGAAGGAAACAAAATTGAATTGATGATATCGCGAGAACAAATACATGACAATTTGACAATGAAAAATACTTTATTTGCTAGTTTTTATTCATTTTATTAGTTTATTAGCAATTTATTATCATTAATATAATGTAGAGCTAACAAATGATAAAATTACCCATCAAACAATTCATTTCATCTTGTTAAAATTGCACAATAATCATCTTGAGATTCTGGAAGTTACGTGATACCGTCTAAGTTGCGCCTTTTTTGTCAAAGGATAGATCATATACCACCGCTTTTTACGAAAACGTTCGGGTGTGGCGTGCGACTCGAACAAAGTTGAGACGCACGGGCGCGACTAAGTATCCGTTAAGTAAGGGTGGTGGGGAAACACGTTAACTGAGTCCTCTCGGGTTACCGAGAACAAAAGGCAAGCATTAAAGTCAAACTAAGTTTGTAGTTGGGATTACTATCAGCCACTCGCGTGAGCGCGCCTGCGCAGTTGCGCTAAGCAGTAATTAACAAAACTGTTAAAATAACCAGATATACCTTTGTACGTTTTGTGAGGTGGTGAGGTAAGTTTTCAGATAAGGAGAAAAAAATCAGCGGAAACGAATGGCATATGAATCATACGAAAAGACAAGCGCAATGGACAGAGGAAATAATGCGATGTATGTGTAAAACGAAGAAGTGGGAAACATACGTTTCTGTTGCTCGTAATGCGGATAGCAAAGCTGCGCGCAAGGTCTAATGGATGTCTCGAGTGACATTATGCAGTAATGTTCCTTTAATGTTCGATAAATAAAAATGGGGATTTAGTTTCTGCTATGTTTCGATGTTCAGCACTGTTTCTGTCTGACGGATAACTGACCTATATTACTTGAAATTGGTTTAATATTTTTCAAAAGCATCTCTTCGTTTATTACTTGCGCAACAAGTCAAAGTAGAAACTGTTAAAAAGCAATGCTATCATATACCAATAATTACTACACTGAGAAAATATGTTTAGTTGGGGGAAAATAGTTATAGTTTCTATGTTTTTGAGAAAAATGCACTATATTATAGTAGACTGAACTATAATGATTGTAAATGTAACTGCAATATAGTAATCACAGTTTACGATGTGGCAATAACGATTTTACACTATACAATATTATAGCAGTAAGTATATTTCGGCTCAGTGTACTATTAAATGCAATTTGATTACGTTGATTTGAAAAAGATATTGAAACGGGCAGTGTATCATATATCTATGTAACTTATTGATATAATTTTATCATTAGCCCAACGTAAACATATAAATATCAGAAAGTGGTTTTTTATTAAAATAGCTCTATTTCAATATTTGTTAATGTAGATATAACAAGAAGTTGTAATAATGATAAACAGAAACGCTATTTATTAGTCAAGAGTATTCTTTATAGTATATTTATTGAATTGTTCAAATAATTTAATAAGCTTCTAAACTATTAAGTCCACTCTTAAAAGAATGATAGCTTCTTTTAGAAATAAAAATGTGTTAGATTTGAATTTTGAAACTCAAGTATTTATAGGACTTCTAAATAATTAAAATAGAATAAAAATATTTGATTTTTTTGCTTCAAACATGTACCTAATTATCTTATCATTTAAACTAATTAAAACTATAAATGATAGTTAAAGATAGTGTTCATAACTTCAAAAATTATAAATCATAGTTAAAAATAATGTTCATAACCCCAAAAACCAAATAGTACGCGCGAAGCGCATTTGAATCTTGCTAGTATAATAAAATTCAATATTCCCTTGCTGTGTATTTCAAAAGCAATAATGTGAATTATCATAGATCCTAATGATAGTAATTTTAGTCTAAATCAATTGTATTTTAATTAGAATTGATATTGCATTACAAACAGTTATAATATAATTTTACCTTTTCCAGCAAATTATTATTCATATTGATATTATAATATAATGATACCATTGCTATTCATATGTATTCATAGACGGAAAATAAAATCGCTCAAAAAAACTTTTTTCGAAAAATCAATTTATAGCTCAAGTTTTCATTAGACGCATACCGTCAGGAGCATACAGAACGCAAAAGACCAACGGCGCTATTCTTTAATTGCCTTTCCTTACCTTAATAGTGAATTATGTGGGCAATTCCGCGCGAGAATGGCGCATTACAAAGAGAAATCCAAATTACGAAACGCAGGGTCGTTCGACAAGGGTCTTACCTCTCTCTTCCCCTCTTTCGCGTGGCCGACGCACAGTGAATTTTAAACGTTTGTGAGCAATGGAAACAGTGAGAGAGAGGAGGAGGAGAGAGAGAGAGAGAGAGAGAGAGAGAGTCATGTCCGAATCGATCCAGCGACAATAATTCCACTGTGGGTGCCCTAATAAAATATTAGCACAGCCCAGAGACATCGACGCGATATTTCAAGCCAGCGCGAGGGTGCGTTCCATACCGATGATAAAAGCAAGACGTTGAGGCATACGCTCGTTTCCTATTCGCGCGTACCGAGCGCTAAAAAAGCCAGAGCTCCATTATTCCCGAACAATAACCATTACTCCGCCACGAGCGAGCTCCTTTCTGTTCACCTTTCTACTCTCCGTCTGCTGTGCGTTCCCTCGTTTTTCATATTTTTTTTCTCGACGTTTTTTTTTTTTAAATTCCGCTAATACCTTTCGAGGAATCGTTATAAATCTTTTCGACATTCTATGTGTTTTTATTTTGATTCTTTGTTTCTTTTCTGTATAATTTTTGAATTAGTATTTGTATATGAGAATCATATATATGTTTAATATAGACGATTGATTACGAGCTATAGGAAAATACTGAATTATAGACAGCATAATGTATTTCGATATGAATTACCTGAGCAGAGAAAAGTGCTAATAACGAAATATCACTGAAGATCGCTGATTTTAATTTCTATAACTGTAAAGAAATGTGAATAATTGTAGGGAACTATAAAAGTGTCCATAACTATAAATCGCAGTATGTTAGTCGTCATTTAATACTCCCGCGAGATATTTGGATCTCTTACGAGAAAATATAACTATGTTAAATATTCAATATATGTATATCTGTAAGTAATTGTAAACTAATGTTATTTAGATTCTCCAATTTGCACGTCTTATCACACTTTTTTTACATATGTACAATTCTTCATAACATTCCTTTTTGGTAAATACAATATAACCCACAAAAGAGGTATGGAGACAAATATCTACTGTGTCAAAATTTTCGAAAAATTCTTTTTCAAATACTCTTGCTTTTCTTTGAAATTGTAAAACGTAAAAATTTTCGTCTACATTGTAACAACATTGTAAAAACATCTATGTTGCTTTCACTTTTCCACCAAATTTATCTTGGATACATTTTCAAAATATTTAAAGAGCTGAATACTTTCGATTGACTTTTTCGACAAACAAATATGCATGCTTTGAGAAAGTTCAACATCCCTTGTAAGCGTGCGCATCATCATCTGAACGATTTCCACTTGACACCTCATGCGCCCCCACAGTGACAACCCTCCATCTAATCAACTCCGTATTCGCATACACGCTTGCTCGCCCCATTATCACCCACTTGCTTTAGTGGCGCATGTTTTCCCTGTACTAGCAATTTTTCCACGAACCACTTTATCCCTTATCTCTTCTTCGTGTTCCCTGTCGTCGAGTCTTTCCTGGTAATAGTTCCGCGGTGGTGTAGCTACTTACAGCGCTTGGTGGAGGGGATGCGAGTTCGTGGTTATAAGAAAGAGAGTAGGGATCGAAAGGGAGAAAGGGAGAGCAGGAAGCAGAAAACGATGACGTCGTCACTGTAACGAGCGTGAAGAAATGAGCGTGTATATAAGAATTCAGAAGAAACGCATCACAATGTCGACAGCTGGGGCGCCTCTTTATTCGCGCACTCGGTGCTTTTTTTTTACGCGCGTTTCTCTTTTCGCGCCTCTGCAGTTTGCTACGCGAGCAAGGAGATCTGGAGTTGTTTCGGAATCAAAGGCCGTGAAAGTCGATGACGAATTGAATTTTCGTTGAAAGCAACGCTGAAGAACGCCTGACTTGGCATCGTTCGTAACTTTAAGATACTGTTTACGTATTTTTTATGAGTCTTCTCAAATGTTTTCTTGTTAGATTGAAAGGTAACGTTTTATTTGTTTTTAAAAGTGTTAATAAAATAGTTGAATGTGAATACTTTTTTCAGACTTTTTACGTG